>VZTR01010038.1:422153-508287 GCA_013400775.1 Chaetops frenatus | reverse complement strand
CAGGTCCCGGTGCGTGACGGGGCGCGCGGGGCGGCCGTTGCGGGATCCCGGTGCCTGAGGGGAGCGGGGACGGATGGATGGGGGGAATCCCGGTGCCTGAGGGGAGCGGGGACGGATGGATGGGGGGAATCCCGGTGCCTGAGGGCAGCGGGGAGGGACGGAGCGGGGTCCCGGTGCCGGAGGGAAGTGGGGAGGGAGGGATGGATGCGGGGTGGTCCCGGTGCCCGAGGGGCCCGCGCGGCGCGGCCCTTGCAGGGTCCCACTGGCGGAGGGACGGACGGGCCGCTCCGGCCGCTCTCGGGCATCGAGGTCGCGGCGGGGCTGGAGAGGAAACTTCGTGCGGGGTTATGGCACACAGAACCCCCCCGCTCCCCGCTGCGGGCCCCGTCTCTCCGCCGGTGCCGCTGTCCCTTGGCCGCTGGCTCCGGGAGACGGCGTCCTCCTTGCAGATGGCAGGGAGATGACTTTGGAATGAGGAGCAGAGCAACGGGGAGGGGGAGGAGGAGGAGGAGGAGGGTGAAGCACTTATATTCAGATTCGTCGTGCAAATGTTTATTTTCTCGGCTTGATATGGATCTTAAAGTAATCCGCTTGGCATTACGCTGTTGCCCTGCTGTTAAAGCTCGCAGCCGCTCTGCTGAGCGCCGCGGAAGCAGATGAGGCACAAGCGTCTAAGCCGAGCTTGCTGAGAGCCCTCGCCAACCTTAGAAGAGATGATGCTTGATTTTGGTAGTTTAATATGTGGCAACGTACGGTCAGTGGAGTAATTTTTTTAGTCGTGAGCACAACAGAAAGGTTTGGAGGCAGCCGCGAAGCAGAAGAGTCACAGCCGCGCTGCGTTACTCAGCCTCCCCCAGAATCTGGTACATGTTTGCTGCAAGGTCGTGGAAAGCGCTCTTCTGGTTTCTTAGGGATTTTTGTTTTGTTTTGGTCCTTTCATAAAGAGCCGTGCTCACCTTTTCAGAACAACTGTTTGAAAAAGAGCAGTCCGGGCTGGGTACTCGTATCCAGTAGTGCACCTTTTTTCCCTTAAGGGATGCTAAATGTTTCCTGTCACGAGACTGGGTCAAGATGCAGTTACCGTGGAATAAAACACAGCTGCTACCATGAGCGTGGCGTAGCTGGTACTTAAAATCCTTGAATTTAAGTCCCTTGATTCGTGAGAAATACCCATATCACACTAAATTTAATAAAGAAACGTTCTTACTGTTTCATTTGTGGAAATGGAGGGTGAGCTCAGCTGTGCAACACTGTCTCTGACAATAAAGTCGTAGTATAATGCAGAATCTTTAATTAAATTAGAGTGCATAAATTGATGTTGTGCTGCAGAGGCTCTTTGTGCACAGCTGGAAGCATTTCCCTTTCTGTTGCTTTACTATTTTTAGCAGCAGTTGAAAGTACAGAAGTATGAAATGTTTTGGCTCTGATCTTAACCTGGCAGAGTCTGGTGCGCTTTGCCTTTAATATGGGGACGCATTGATCTCGGCTTATCGGTTCTGCTGGGCTCTTGATCTTCACTGCGTGTGTTGAAACGTGCCAATAAAATCTAAATAAAATGTATATGGCTGAGTTTAGATCCTGTTTGAGTTTCAGCTGTTCTTTAAAACTACTGAGGTTGCATCTTGTGGGTGTGAGATGTACTGGAAAGGCAAACATGGTGTTGTCCTTGCAGGGCAGGCAGGGACGAGGAGTCTGCACGGGAGCTGGGTCTCGCTGGTCCCCGGGTCTCTGTGGCTGCACTCAGACAATGGGGCACTGGCTCTCACTGCTCACACAGCGTGCCTGGCAGTGTGGTGGAGGGCTAGGAACACCTGATGGAAGCAGTCCAGGAAATCTCATGACTTCAGTAACTGCATTTTTAATTTTTAGAGCGAAGATTGTTGTTTTAAGAGCCCTTTGCCACTTCAGGAGTTGATTACTGCGTGTCCTATCAGAGATGTCTTAAATGTTGTTTGTAGTGCCACAAATAATACAAACATCTCTTCCTTTTTTGGTGACTCAACATTTGTGACTAGGAACTCTTGGAACAGCTTAAGCTGTTCAGTATGCTAAAAAAAAGCTCTTAATACCTGTTTTGTATTAAAATCTTGTAATCTGGAGTTTCATTTAAATAAGACATTGTAAATCTGCTCTCCCCCCTGTAGTGAAACTGAGACCTGGGGACCAGCAGAAGCGTAGTGTTGCAGCTCCTGTTACAACTGCCTGATTAAAATTGATAGCGCAGCCTCGCAGCTAGATTAAAAAAAAAAAGGAAGAAAAAGCTGTTTTGAGACACTGTGTGGGTTGTTGTTTTTTTTAAAAAAAAAGCCTTGATTGTGATGTTGATGAATAACTTGTGTCTTGAACTGTGAGACTTTTAAATTAGGTGGTGAAAAGGATGATGAACAAAGGAATTGGCATACCTGGCAAACTGCTGAGCTCCTGTTTTTAAGATGACAAAACTTTCCCTTTATCTTTTGCTCTCACTCTGCCTTAGCAGTATTAAAGTGAGATTGCTGTACCTTGACCTTTAAATCGAGGGGAAGGCGTTTTTTTGGCAGGAGGAGGTGGCTGTCCCAGCAGGGCACGTTCCTTATTGTCTCGCAGTAGTTGTGATTGCTCAGTCTGAGCCTTCACGTGAGCCCCAGTAAAGCCCGAGGCGTTTCGTGTCGGTCGGTGCAGCAAACACATTTCTAATAACCTTCTCCCAGCACTGTGCTACGTCTGTGCTGGCAGTGATGTGGCAGCGTGTGTTTGGTTAAGATTTTGTCGAGGTTTACATAATCAATGTTGTAGTGAATAGAAACAGTTTATGTAAATCGAGCCAGACAGGTCAAGATGGCTGGTAAAGAAGAGATCATCTGCTTGATTGTGAATCTGCTTGTGTACATCTGCTGGTAGCATCATCTGTTCACAAAAGGCTCTGGGTTTCTTGGTGAAGCAGAAACATTCATATTCTAATTCTTTTTGAAGAAAAAAAGAAAGCAGCTTTGTTTGAAGTCCTGTCAAAGTAATGGCTCATTATATATTTCTTGGAACTGGGGATGGAGGGAATTAAGGAGATGCTGAATGCGGTATCAAGTACCTGAATAGTGCCAGGGTGTTTGTTTACTGCGTTTGTCACTAGCTTTTGTTTGACTTCTCTGGTGTCTTGGTAATGTTTTGAGGGGCATGTCCTGGCCCCTTCTTCCTGTGCCTCTTTGTCCCCTAACTTTGGATTGTGCCCTGAGGACTTTATCCCAGCAGTGTCACTGCAGCCAGCGTGGCCCTGCTGGCCCCTGGCTGGGGGGTGGCTGTCACTGAAGGCCAGTGCCTGCTGCCCTTGGATCTCTCCTCCTGTGGGACTGCACGGTGGCCATGGGCAGCTGTGACCTCTCAGGAAAGTCACTTGATTAAAACGATGTAAATTGAAGGAGGAACAGCAAAGGGACATCAGCTATAGTCAGTGGCTGAGTTCAGTAGCAGAGAAAGATTTGTACCTGACATGGAATGCTTTGGTGTATGGCAGCTTTGGATGGGGTTTCTGGCAGTTGTGTGCATGTAGATGGAATATTTCATACTCACCAAAGGCTTCCTTGGTGTTTGCTGCTCCTTAGCAAGGAGGTGCAGCCTGATGCTTCCTCGGCTGAGGAAGACTTTGTCTTACAGACTTACTGGATTTTGCAATATTTAAAGCATTTTTAAAATTCAACCAGCTGAAACTCTTAAGTCCTCTCCCTCAGTGTTGTTACAGTAGTCACTTTGAAATAGCTGTAAACATTTTCCCTGTTAGTTTTCCATTGTCTACCTTTACAATAAATGAATTGGTTAATTTGGAGGCTTCAGTGCTGAAAGAAGCCAGTGTGAGTTGTTATGTGGGCATTTTTTAATGTGGACTGTTGGACATCCTTGAATAAACAGGCTGTAGTTCTGCTTAAATTTAACCTTCTGAGAAAGTAGAATATAAGGATAGGTCTTGGAGCAATCTGGTCTAGTGAAAGGTGTCTCTGCCTGTAGCAGGGAGTTGGAACTGGATGGTCTTTAAGGTCTCTTCCAACCCAAACCATTCTGGGACTCAACAAAAATTCTCACCTGTGTTTACAGTAATAAATTTTATGGTAATTTTTGGGAAGCTCTTCTCATTGATGGACCACTTTATGCTTGAAGCAACTTTAGAACTGAAACAGTCTTGTATTTATTTGAAGGGACATTGATTTTTAAATTCTTGTTTTTCATTCTGGCTTTTTTTGACTGATCAAATTCCCACTACCACCTTGCAGGGTTAATAAAGTTTCTGAAATGTCTTCTGCTTATAAAGACATTTCCACACTTGCATTTTTTGAACTTACCTGTCTGACTTTTCACGTAACTCTTGTTCATCTCTTGCTGTGCAGTTCAGGAAGAAACCAATGCAGGTTTCCAGTGGTGTTGGGAAATACAGATGCAGTGTGGGATCTCTGTTTGTCCTTGAGTGCTGTTTGCTTCTGTGTGTGGATTGAAGGAGGAGGGAGAGTCATCCTGGCTGTGGAATTAAACTGGAGACTTAGTTTGCACATGGATGGATTTGCTGTCTGATACCAGACTGAGGCTTTGTTTAATGACTTGGTGATTTTCTGCACTATCTGGTGCAGATATATTGGTGAAACTGCTTAGGTGACTTGAGTTCTGCTTTTAAGCCTTATTTAAAAATGTACTTTAGATTTCATTTAAAGGGGTGACTGTAGTACATAATGGGAGCTACCAGTTAAATGTGTTCAAGGTCATGATTCTCTGAGAATCATTGGCTCCAGCAGTCATAGCTGGAAGGCTGCAGTTCTGGAGAAACAAATTTTATTTTTTTTCTTCAATATTGACAGTGGCTTCTTGGAGACCTTTATGGCTGCTGCTGGGTTTATGATGGGTCTTATATGTGCATATTGCAGATGTGTGATCAGGGTCAGTTCAGAACTTGCAAGGAGATTAATCAAACACCAGAAGAATTGTGTCTGAACAGAACATTATCTGCAGTGTAGGAAAACGGTGGAAAGGATTCTATCTGAGGAAAGGTCTGTGGAATTTTTTTTTTTTTTGAAAGCTTGTGTATGGCTGGATAGAGCAAACGTTTTGCTTCATTTAATCTAAGAAAGAAAATATACTTGAGCTGGTTTTCTGCAGCTACCCTATTCCTTGGAGTACTTTTGACTTTCTCAGAGTGCAGATTTGTATTGAGCTGTAGGCTTTACTCACAACATCTCAGTACCAATGTAAAATCAGAGAGCAGAAACGTCAGACTTTAAAATCTATGTTTATTGAAGCAAATCACAGCATCAAAGGTCTGCATGTTTAATGTTTGTTATAAAAAGGAAACTGAGTGCATTCTGGAAGTTAAACTAATCCCCTTGGTGTGTACAGGCAGGAGGTCACACATGTGGAAGTGGAAGACTCAGGGTTTTTTTTTCTTAAAATATGGAAAACAGTTTACTCTAAATAAACAAGTCTGGGAAATGTAGGACTTCACCTTTGATGCACTTCTTGTGTAGAACCAAGTAGCTGTTCCTCTTCAGTCCTGGCAGAACAAATAGTTTTCCATTTTCAGCTGAAATTTGTAAATGAGTAAATACTGTGACAGTCCACTTGGTTCTACTTCAAAATATGCACATAAACCAAAAAATTACTTTCTAGGTTGTTAAGGTTTGTTTTTTGCTGCTGAAAGCAGTATCTTACTTAAGCTATTTTGTGTTCCTTCTTAACAGCAGGCTGTTCTTCAACTTTGATTACAAGGTTGCTTGAGAACAGGTTTTTCCCAAGAAGTCAGGAACTTTTTATTATCCAGTTCAAACTGAAATTCTGGCTGGTTTGTACTTAGAGAACTAATGCTGCTCTCTGACTTGCTCAGTAGTGATAGAAGGCATAAACTTGATATGTTAAGATAGCAGCTTCCTTCTTCTGTACCCTAATGAGGAGGTGTGTGTGTGATGCAGCACTGAGCCCGTGCCTTGCTGGAGGTGGGGTTTGTTAGTTCAGAGTGTCAGCAGAAAAGTTTTACAACTGTTTGCAAAGTCCTACAGAAGTGTTGTGTTTCCTGTTGGTATTGTCTGCACAGCCTTTGGTTCTCAGTTTGTCCTGAGCACTTGTGACTGGTGTGGCTGTGAAACCTTCCAAAGATGACTACTCTGGTGTGTTAGTTGCAGTCTTAACTTTGTTTAGTGCTTCTTGTGCTGTCATCTCAGCTATGTCTGGTTATTCTGCACTGTCATACTTGTGGCTTATTTGTCCTGTGATCAGCAAGGCAAGTGAAGTAGAGGAGGATTTGGTCTAAGCTCCCAGCTTGAAGCAGGATCTCGAGCTGGTTTCCAGTGTATTTTGTGCTGTCAAATCCTTTTTTGCCTCTGCAGTTTGATACCCTAAATCGCATTTGTGTTGAGGATGCTTTTTCTTTTATCAACAGAAATCCTGATGTTTATTCTTGCTCTGTCCCAAGGTCACCACCGGAAAGCTTGCACGTGACTTATCACGAGTTTAAACCTTGAGGGGCGGGAATGAGGATGCTGGCATAGGGAGTGTGCCTGCTTCCAGAGACTTCTGATGCAAATCTGCTCATTTTGTTTGTTTCCTAAGGACATCACTAAACGGTGCCCTTGCATTTTTCATTTCTGTCAGTGCATAGACTAATATGTTGAAGGACTCCTGCTTTTCCTTCAGACGGCTTGTTTCCCTCTTGATAAGATGCAGTTCAGAATTTTATGCCTCCCTTATCTTTGGTTCATATTTGTTTTTAGGCATCTCCTGGTGTAGCTTTATGCAGGTTAGTCCTGGGTCTTGAGTTCACAGTGACGTTGCCATACTTTGGGGGACCAATTCATGACTTGTCTGACAAACTGTAAGTAACATCTGGGATTAGACTGCTTTAATCCTATTACTTGCTAGCCTGGAATAGTCTTGGTGCTCGTGTTAAGCAAAGAGTACAGTTGAGAGCAGTGGGTGTTCCAAAGCAGAGATTAGTGAGCTCTGAGGGCAGGAACAGGAGCAGCACTGTCCCAGCTCCTCCATCCAGCACCCTCTGCACCACCAGCTGTGCCCCTTCTGTGCTGACTCCTCTGTTTGACCTCATAATGTGACCTCCTGTGCAAATACTCTCTCGCTGGGTCTCTGCAGTGTTGATGACTGGAGAATGATTTAAAACCAAAGAGCAGGGGAGGACAGCAGGCAGCAAGCTGTAGGATTTCCTAAAAGTCTGAGCAGGCATTGTGGTTCTGGGAATTCAGCACTAAGAGTAACCTGTCTTTGGGTTTGCCTAGGAATAAACGTCTCTCCTGCCCTTTCCACAAACAGCACTTGTTGGCTGGAGTTAGAAGATCTTAGGATCCAGGAAGACAGTCCTTGTAGGAAATTGTTGTACAGTGAAACTTAAGCAGTTTTAAATATTTGGTATTTGAAGACTAGTCACTGAGGGGGCCTGTGGCAGGAGGACACAGCATTTTAGTGTGATGGGATTATGAGTGATGTATGAACAAGAGGACACTGGACTTAGATTGTCTTCATCTAGACAATGCTTCTACAATTACTTGTTCTGATTAGTATAACCTCTGTTCCTAAAAACAGCAAGTATCAGCTGTTTTGCAATGAAGTTTTGCTCAGTTGTTCATATTGCAGCCTTGGAAGTCCTCGTGTGAGGTCACTGGGAAGCACGCACAGAGCTGGGTAGTACAGCAGTTACTGGCTCATGGAAGAGAAAGAGTAATTCAGCTAAAAGCTTTCCTCTGTTTCACAACAGAAATGTCATCAGGAGGGAACATATTATAAACAGCAGTTGTGGAAATGGATACAGACAACGTCTACAAAGCTGAAGAGTTTGTTGTGTTAAAAGCAAAGTGGTTTGGAGATGAGCTCTATTTGATGAGGAAAGATATGAAGGTGCTGATAGCTGAAGGACCTGTTAGACATCCTGCTTTCAGTAGCAGTTTGTTCCTGCTGGAGGGAGAGAAAGCAAGCAAGCTCTGTTTTGTGCTTCTGGAAGTGATTTACTTCGGGTCATTTAACAGTATAATTTTTAATATTGCACACTGACCTCACTGTAGATACAACTCTTGTGTTTCAAGGAGGATGGAGTAGATGTGGGCTGTACCTAATCTGGGTGGTAGAAGGCTTCCTGTTCTAGGGAACTGGTACAGAGGCCACAAGTGCCCTCACTGAGTGTTTGTCAATAATGACCTCATGTCCTTCTGTCATATTTCTTGCTTATATGAACTACTATATAGCTGCATTGCTGTGTAGCACTAATTGTGTTTACGAGAGGTGCAGGCAGGCAGCTCCACAGTGAGACAAATACTGTGTAAAATGTCTGTTTGCTGTGCTGCCTCCCCAAAGGAGTGGGGACAGGCAAGAAAAGTTATGAGACAGCTGGCACATAGTAGGCTAAAAGGAGAAGGCCAAGAAGCATTGTGGTCATCTCCGTGAGTACTGTGATGTTAACTGACCCTTGCTGCAAATTTTTTTTTCTTCTTTACAACCAAGGAATTGAGGATGAAAAAATCATTGGCAGTCCTTCTCTCAGGAACATTTTTTAAACTTTTTGAAACATTTATTTAACTAATGATGTGTTTAGTGGGCTTTCAAATTATTCTTCACCCAGAAATGTGTGCTGTCTTTAATTTAGAATCCAGTAAGTTGTCATGAAACTAATTTTGTTCTTCAAACTGGCTGGCTTTAGTAATGCCTCAACAAACAGGTAGGCTTCAAACTTCTGAGGTGTAACCTCTTAAGGCATGGAAATGTCATGGGTGGGGAGGGAGTAGGACTGACTGAAAAGACAATTAGTCACTGTATGAAAGTAAACAAATTGAAGTGAATAAAAGCTTAAATCTCTGCTTGCCTATTTCAAATAAACTGGAGCCCAAATGTGCAAACCCTGGAGCACGTGCCCTTAGGAAGAGTGAAAGAACTGTTTAGTCTGGACACAGAAGTTAATGGGCTGAAACTTTGATATAAGCACAGCTGTATTTCTTCATGTGCAACAGCATGAATTCAGTCTGTTGAGGTCTGATTTAGTGCTGGTGGAGGCACAGCCTTTGAAACAGGAGTAGTGTGTGCATGTCCTTTCACAGGGGACACCGAGCTGCTGAAAGATAGCGAGGGCTGCGTGGCTCCTGCTTCCCAGCACATCCTGTGGCAGGGGTCAGCACCTCACAGATTGACTGTGTTTTTTATGGAACATTGACTAATACACCAAAATGTTGCTGTACTTTCAACTTGCCTTCCTGCTAGTGCGTGTTTGACCTCTGAGAGCAAATAGCTGTGCAGCTCAATACTTGGATTCAAAATAATTTTGGTGTTGAAGAAGAATCTTTCAGACCTGATAGGATTCATTACTTTGTGTTTGCCCTAACCTTTCTGCTAACATACATGCAATACTTACTTTTAATAGCATTCTGAATCTTAAAATTTCCTGGAGTGGTTTCTCAGTGCATCAGGGAGTGAGTTTTAATTCATGAGTTTGGTGTGTGGCCCTCTGTGCTGGGCAGTGGGCAGAAGTCCCATTCCAGAGCTATGTGTATGGCAGGACAGGTGGCAGTGCCCTGCTGCAGCTCTGCACCTCCTCTGGCAGGACAGGAATTCTTCATAAATGTTCCCTCATCTGGTTCTGCCAGAAGATTTAATTAAATGGATTGTCAGTACCTTGGTGGCTTTTTCCAAAAAACCACCAGCAAATTAAGTAAATGGAATGATTTGATGTTGGGCAGATCTGAGAGGAGGCAGGTGTTGGTTCATACGAGCAGCTGAGTAACTTCTTCCATCAGAGCGAAAACTGGAGAAGGAAGTTTGGCAACAGCCAAATGGACAAGCCTTGCATGGTTTTTTACTCCACTTCTGTTTTTAGCGGGGCTTCGTTGGAAGAATGAAAGTCTGAAAGATGAGAGATGCCTCAAAACACCACTGGTGATGCAGCTGCCCTTGGGATGGTGCTGGCATTCCAGCAGGTTGCAGGATCTGGCTCCATGGGCAGTGTCCATGGAAGCTCTGGTGCTTTGGTCTTATTGATTGTACTGAGATTGTTCCCTAGGTGAAGATGCATTGCTCAAGGTGCCAGGGTAGAAATTATAAGCTGCTTGTTTAGTTTAGGGATGTGCACTGCAGTTTTTTTTCCCATAATTTCCACAAATATTTTCTTAATACCCATGTTATCCTTTCTACCCGTTTTGGTGATGAGTCCCTGTACCCATTTAAAGACTTTGATGGAGCTTTCCCAAAAAAGCTAGATCTGTTCCTTCTTTTGCCTATGAAAGATAAGTAAGTTGGGTTTTTTTCATTATTTTCACTGTCTGCTTGCTGTCAGAGCAAAAGAGCTTTAACTTTTGACTTGGATTCGGTGCCTTTTTCCATGTTTGAGCACAAAATGCAGCAGTTCCATTGCTCACTCAGCCATGCCGTATCTCTGGTTGTGCAATCCACTTCCAGCTGCAAAACTGGAGTGCCATATATCCAGTTTTATTGTAAGTTTGGAGTTTCCAGCATGCAGAGACTGGTATAATCCAGCAAATAGCTGTCCATGTAAGGACGCAGGAAGACTACAGAAAGTACAGTTCCCTCTTGTAGCAAAGCCAGGGTTTAAGTGATTATCAGGGTCTAAGTCAAGCTCCATGTACCCTCCTAGTTTATTATGTGCAATGTGACTTCAAAGTCAACTCAGGAATTGGCTTCTGATCATGTACTGCTGCTGGTTTGCACCTTCAGCTCCTTGGAGGAGACTGGTTTATATTATGGCTTTTCCTGCTGGAAATCTCGTGTAGATAGAACAGTGGTAAAATGATACTTTTCTACAGGGTAAGCAGATTCTTGAGGGAAAAGTGATTTGCTCTTTCACCTCCGGGTGTTCTGTAGCCAGTCCAGGGTGGGAAGGAAGGAACTGGATTTGGGCTTGGCTGGGGTCCTGTTGCAGACTCTATTCAGACCCAAGCCAGAAGCAGTATGGGCTGATTTGTAAGTTTTGAGCAGAGATGACAGTTGAGAAAAACCAGCTGTCTCACTTTTGTGAACTGATGAAATTAGTTATGAATATGTCAGGTGGTAAAAGTGGGATGCTTTGTGCTGTGCAGAGATTGAGAAATGCATTAAAGATCAGTTTGTCATGCCTAAGTCAAGAGACCAAAATACTTAGCTGAGTTAAACTAAAAGAGATAAGAATGTAGGATGCTCTTTAATATCCACAAAATAAGAGTATTCATTTGTGAAAACAATTCATTCATTGTAACCATGAGTATAAAGGGATGTTCTTCCACCTCCTGCACCATTTTCATTTTGCATTAACTACGTGGAGCTTGTGTAAGTGATTGTGAGCAGTCTTTGGTTTACTTAGTCATTATTAAATCTAAAGGCTCGTCTGGTTAGGAATAACATACATTTCATTCCTCCTTCTGTTCCTAGATTTTACTCTGTATTTGGAGAAAGATGGAGTTTATTTGATGTACAGACCTATGCAGTGTGATGGCTATTGTCAAATTTAAAAAACATGGTATAGCAAGCAGGATTTGACAGGGCCTTTTATTTTCCTGTTATTTGTTATGTTTTGGAAGAACAAAAGTCCAGATAATGACTGTTGAGATGGGCAGCTTGTCTTGGCATAAACAAATACTGTTTAAAATCTGGAGAAGTTCTGAACAGGTGCCTGTTTCACACTGGTGGTCACACTGCTTGTAGCCTCTGGAACTGCTGGCATTTGTGGTGTGGGGTAAGCTGTGTAAGGATCTGAAGTTGGGACAGAACAAGGCAGTCAGTTTTGGGATGGTGATGCCACAGCTGGAGTGAAGCAGTCACTGCTCCTGGCTGTCCAGGAAGGAGGGCACTGAATCCTCAGCTCTGCTGGCACCACTGGCTCTCTATCCCAGTCATTTTCCATCTGCCTCTGGTGAATCTGCTGTGATTTACTGAGAGATGTAGTGACAGGTGAGGTTGTAGTCTGTAACTGGAAATGAAGGATGTCACAGAACTGATTTTATTCCACAGCCTCCCGATGCTATTTGAGCTGTGGTGAGGAGAGGCTGTAAGATGAATGAGATTCCCACCCCCCTCCTTTTTAGATATCAGGCAATCTGTGGGACTGATTCTCACCTCTGAGAAAAAGCTTCAGTTGGAGCTGTCACCTCAGCAGACAAAGAAGGAATCCAACTGCAAGACATGCACCCAGAGGAAATCATGCTGTGCTGGTTCCCTGGCTTATGAAACTCCTTGTTTTTTCGTTGTTCTCCGTGTCACTACCACTGCTTCACCTCTGCTGCCTGCAGTAATAATAATGGTGTTGGGATGTCAGCTTTGAGTGAGTGGGAATGGACACAAATGTTCTGCTACCCCAAGTAACTGAGGGGTGGATGTAGAAGAGGTTTGGGAATGTTGTCTTTTCTTGGAAAAACAGCTTTTTGGAGTCATTTTGAACACAACCTGAAAGTGCTTTGAGAATTGTAAACAATGTCCTATGTAGTTTAGCAGCCTCGTATTTTGCCTCGTGTATGAGCTCAGTTCAGAGCTAAGAACAGTGTTCTGTGTTACTCAAACATTTAAATTTTCTGGATGTGGAAAGTCTCCTTTTCTTAGTGGTTGTAAGATAGCCTAGTGGAGGATTTTTGTCCTTGGCTAAAACTCTGAAAGGAAAAATTTGGGATTTGTCCAGACTTGAATGCCTCTCCAGTAGAATTCAGGCTTGTTCCTTTATAATGGGCAGTTCCAGATTTGTTTCTGAGTTTTACAAAGATACTGAAACAAACTGATGTGGTGTGAGTGTTTCTGAATGTCATTCTTATCTTCTGCTTCCCCTCAAGGTGGTACAGCCTGAGAGATTTCTACAAATGCTCTTTTTCGATAGGGCTGTAGGAGGAAAGGAAGACAATTGTGAGATACTCTTAGAGATATCCCTATGGATATAATGCCAAAGTATTGACAGAGTAGCAAGGGAATGTGTGGTTTATATTCCGAAATGCACATGCAGCACCTTTAGCTGGGCAAGGGAGGAAAGGAAAGAATTTGGGTATCTGCAAAACCCACAAAAAAATGAGATAGGACAGACATAATCTGACATCCTCATGCACTGCAGTGGATGCAAGGCTCTTTAGCATTGTACCACTCCCCTCTTCAGCTGAGAGCAGTGCAGCATGGCCAAGGTGCCCTTATGGAGAGTGATGTCAGGTATAAAAACTTGAGGGCAACAGGGAATCTCTCAAGCCAGGCAGCTGTAATCAATTACTTGATTTCTGTGTCTGAACCAGCTCCTGCAGTCATGCTTTGCTGGGCAATGCACTTCCAATTTCAGTCTTGGGCTCATGAGCTTTATTTCCACAGCTGAATTTCCATTTGGCTAGCAAAAGCTACTTCTAAGTCCTGTAATGCTGTTTGGTATTTGGAGGAAACATTGCTTTAAACAGATCCTCTGTGTTCCTGGTCTGGTTTGCCCCATAGGGCATCCTTGTCTTTAGAATCAAAGGAGTCTAGAGAAATAGAGGGAAACGTATGGGGTGGCTTGTTTTCTTGGAATTTGGTGAACAAAAATAGTAATAGTATGCTGAATGTCTTTGTGGGTGTTGGCAGAGAAAAAGAGCTGGGTTTCCAAAGGAAAAAATTTGAGGGGGAACTATCTGTGGTTTTAAACTTGTTTTCTGTTCTACAAACCATTGTACCACTTATGCACATTACTTAATATGAAACTTCAGCTTGCAGAGTGTAACCTGAAGTAGTAGGCAGGCTGGAATAGCCCTGCAAATGAGCTGAGTGAAAATTTTGCTCTAGGAAACTTGGCTGCTGTAGAGCCTTCAGTGTGGCTTCAGAGTTTCAGAGCTTACATCTGTGTATAAACACAGCCTTGTGCAGTTGTCTTGCATAAAACTCTATTGCTGCTTCAGTGAGGAGGAGGTGCCTTCCCATCTGCAGAGCACAGCAGTGCAGGCTCTCTTGTCCAGGCATTGCTGCACGAAGCTCTGTAGTGAGATTCTTCTGGAGATCAGAATCTCTGAGCATTTGGATGTGAAAAAACATTTAGGAATTCATCACTTTGGTTGCTTCGATTCATTCTTAGTAAGTGGTGTTTTCTGAGGCCTGTGAAAGGTCAGTGTTTATTTTATGTAGCATTTTGGGAAGCCCTCTTAAGGGAAGCAAAATCTCCAAATTTTGTAGGTGAAAGTGTGAAACTGAGAGACTTTACTGTCATGAAGGTACATAGATCAGAATTCATTTTGCTGATCAGCAGTAAACACTTAATGGCTTTGCAGAAATCTTTTCCTGGCTAGAGATGTCTGATTAACTTTGTTATAGATTATGATAAAAGCAAACACCCAAGGTTGCTGTGAATTAGTAAGCTGTCAGCATGTTTTAAGACTGAAGAAGATATATTGAAGTGTGGTTCTCTGCACTGCTGCACTGTTAATTTCTGGTTTATTAAGACTTTTAAAAAAACCCCCACAGCTGCAGCAGTGCTCTGATGCCTCTGTACTTCTGGTCCACACATGGATCCAGAAGGTTTCAGGCAGTTCTTTCAAACTGGGTATGAAGAATAATTTGTCCTGTGTGGATTTTAGGGCACATGAC
Source organism: Chaetops frenatus (assembly GCA_013400775.1). Classification (NCBI taxonomy): domain Eukaryota; kingdom Metazoa; phylum Chordata; class Aves; order Passeriformes; family Picathartidae; genus Chaetops; species Chaetops frenatus. The sequence goes on along the minus strand of VZTR01010038.1, from coordinate 493,785 downwards.
ACACTTGCTAGCCAAGAACAGGCAGAAAGGTAATTCTTTGCTTTATCTCTTTACTTACCCACTCTAAATGAGCTGGGAGCAGGCAGTGCAGTAGATTCTCTTCCCTTTGATAGCTTGTGCCATGGAGCAGTTGATGTAATGCAGAATCAGTGATATTAAGGAAGCTGCTGTGTTCAGAGAGGCAGCAATTCCTGCAAGTGCTACAAAGAAGGAATTCTTTATTTTCTGTTTCTGAGGCAAATATTTGTGATTCTATTCAGTAGCTGGGGTTGAACTGGGAGCTGTGCGTTTGTAGGGGTGTCTTTTTCCCTGGGAAACTAAAAGGAATGTTAAAATTGATAGAATTAGACTCGTATGTTGCAACTCAGGATGCAGTAGTTGAGGCCCTCACTTCCTATTCAGTGCACTGCTGGTGAGATCACCTATATTCACAAAATGGATGCAAATTTTATCTCCTTCTCTGTGCTAAATGGCACTGAAACAACCTGAGAAGATTCTTGTCATGCCTGAGTGTTTGAAAAAGCTGTAATGGACATCCTGGAACTTCTTCCACTGTCTGTGGAATCACAAAAAGGACATTGCAGCTGCTTGAATTGGAGGTGAACTGAAATTAAAAGAAAGCTATCACCTTTTCTTATGAAAATCTGAACTATCAAATAATCCTTGATAGGGTTTTAGAGAAAGCACTTGATTTCTTAGGAAATGACTTGCTGGGACTATACTTTTATTTTCAATGGCCTGCATAGTCCTTTGAGTGAAATGTAGCTTCTCCATAATGTTTAATGTAGCGAAGTTTCAGCTGGAACTTGGTGTTATTACTGTTCATTCCTCAGGCTAAAATTCGAACAGTTTGGTTTTTCACCTTCGAGTGTGTGTGAAGTACAAATAGGTTGGGAGAATGTTCAGAATGTCAGGGCAGGTGAGTTTTGAGATCTCTTGTCCCCTTGCACGCTATGAAATCTAATTTGTCTCAGTTCTGAAACTTGCAGCCTTCTCTTGGTTTGATGTTTAAGAGCAGGTTGTAAATAGTTTCCAAACAAAGCTGTGTGGTTCCTGAGCCTCTGGTGGTGTGGATCAACAATCTTCCTCCTTCCTTCTTTCCTCCTGTGCACCGAAACCCAGCTGTGTGTAGTACTTTGCTTTGAAAGGGATTTTGTGTTTTTCGGACTTGTTTTGAATGCAGTGAAAGGCAGGTCTGGCTTTCTGCTGTATCTGTGTGTATTTAACCAAATGCCATATCAAACAATTCAGTGGCATTTGGCTAGATTAGAGATCCTTCTCAGATGAGTAGCATTTCCTCCGTGCTATGAGAGGTTTAGGGCTGGAAAGAGGATTCTCTAAACGTGGTGCTTTGCCCACCTCTTGGGCTCTTTTAGCTGGAATAAAAAGCCTGCTTTGAAATGAACCTGATTAGTTTATACCCTGTATTTTGCTGTGCACTAACATTGCTGGTTTTATGCAGCGGTGAATGGTTTTAGCTGACAGCTTTGGAGATGGGCTTAAAGCACTGAATAAAATTGCCTCCTTGTTAAATGAATGCTGGGGGGGAACAGTAAAATGTTGGAAATAAGGATTGTTAAGGATCATTATGTGAAAGAAGAGGTTTCCTTACCCCTTACCCTTTGCTTTCTGAAAAGAAAACCTCTTGCATTTTAATGCTCTGCTGGCATATTACTTCTATTGGAATTGGTATAATAATATCTTAAATGTGTTTTTTTTCTGTTGCTACCTTGCTTTTTCCCTGCTAATATCGTGGTTATGGATGACTTCTGGTGATTTATGTTGTAAATATCATGGTTATGGATGACTTCTGTGATTTATGTTGTGAGACTCGGGTCATCCCTGCCTAGAGAGTTTTTAGCTATTAAGTTGTTTGGAACTGTCAGGTTATTTGACTGCTTTAATTGAAGCTTATCCTGAGCTCTAGTAGGCTGCATCAGCATGTTCCTGGGGTTCTTCCAGAATATCAGCTTTTAATCAAACTCTTGTGCTACTTACCCAGCTGTCTTTGATTTCACAAAAACAAAAGTAACAAATTATTTTTCAGAAAAATAATTTGGGACAAGTAACAAGCCACTTGCTAAGAAAAATCAAGGAGGGTAATAAGTCTTTGCAAGAAGTTTCTCCCAACCCAGAATAAACAGCAGCTCTTTTGTATTCCTGACTGGATCTCCCTGGTCTTACCTGACAAGTAGCTGCAGTAATAAAGCCCTGACTCCTGTGCCTCTCACTGGGGACTGGTTGCTTCTGCTACTTTTATATTTTCTTACTCCAAAATTTCTTCCTCTGCCTTTCAGCAAATAGAAGAGTATCAAAATATCAGAGTTTTGGGAATCTTGGAGAAAGCTTGATGTGTGCTGTAAATCAAGCTGATTAAAAGCAGTTCCTATACAATCCATTTGGTATTTGCAAGGTAAGAGCACCCTTTAACTTTTGTGTAGGGTGAAGTTACTACAGATCAGGTCTGTGTTTCTTGAAGTGCCTGCATTACATAAGCTAAACATGTGTGAGGATTAGTCAGCTGTATTTTCTATAAATGTTCTCCCTGAAACAAACTTGATTTTTTATTACTCTTGTGTTACAGCTGTTATAATAGCAGGGGAGTCCTGCTGGCAGTGGAGGGGGATGTGTGGAGTGGAATAATTCAAAAATAATGAGTTAACCTGATCTGTAGGGTACCAGATTCTTTCATCTCTTGGTGGGTAGAGGTGGGGGGAACAGGAGGAGGCCACAGCAGCCAGGAGTAGCCTTTCCCCCCAAACCAGAAGACTGACCAGTTCTGTTCCAGAACATCAGGGAATAATAAAGGTCACCCTGGAGAACCTCAGCTACTGCACATGTGACTTCTTGTGGTGTTTCCAGTAGATAAGGTCCTACTTAATTTGTATACCCTGTGAAGGAGGAAAGTAGGTTCTAGCTTATCTGATCTGCTGTAGGTGCCTCTGAAAAATCGGTTTGTTGTTTTTTTTCATGGGGTACATAACCTTTTACTGTGTGCTCAGTTAATCCATAGGGCTGGCTGGGTGGCTGTGAACATAAAAGCTCAGTGAGTGTAGTGTGAGGCTTTGGGGGCAGCTCATGGCTGGGTTCCTGATGGAAGGAACAACTTTTGAAAGGTAGCTAAAAAAAGTAATTAAAAATAACTCCTAATCACGAGCCAGTGATGCAAGTCAGCCTCTTCTCTGAAAAATCTGGGGTCATGGCACAGATCAGGTCAGGCTGCATTTCACTGAATCACTGCATCCTCTTTGAAGGCTCGAGGACAGTACAGGTAGCAGTAAATGAAGCAAGGAGTACTAAAATTTGATATTGGGGAAGAGAAGGCTTGTGGTAAGCACAATCACTATGCCAACGTGTGTTCCAAAAGTGCTGGAGAAGGGAATGCTTCCTGAAGTGTTTTATGATAGTAAAATGACTTTACCAATGCAAGCTGCAAGAACAAACCCTTGTCTCAGAAGCAAAAAAAACCAACCCCAAGCTGATTATAGCCACAATTAACAACTCCAACATACCTTTCTCAGGGATAATCAAGTTCGCAGATGCCAAAACATTGCTTTTAATTGGGTAAAGAGATGAGATTATTTGGGACTTTGGAACTTGTTGGTTTGGATTTTCTTGCTCTGCAGGAAGACTGGCTTTGTTAAGCTGTACAGCTGGTAGTGATCAGGAAGCATTTATGCCTATGGAGATGTCTTAGCCAGCAGAGTCTGAGGTGGGACTGTCTTTCATTCAGGACTTCCTCCCAGGTTGCATAAACCAAAGGTTTTGGATGAGTGGCTTTGGTTAATCAAAAGATGGAAGCCCTTTGGTTATCCATGAGTTGCTTATTGCTGTAGTCTTTCTATTTAATACTGCTTTAGTTTTGCTATTGTAACTACTTAAAACATTTTCCTTCAGAAAGAAAGCAAAATCTGATGGGAATTAATCTTCTAGCACGTGAGCCTGCTGTGAGAAGGAAGAGAGAACAGATTGTTTAAGCTGTTTGGTGGATTTGGCAGGAAGTGCAGGAGACCTACTTGACCTGGATCTCCCTTGCTGTGTGCATGGGCAAAGTTTTAACTCTAAAGATGTTGAAACACAGTCCTGGTTTTTTCAGACTGAGACAGAAGTGTCACCGATTGGCTGGATAAAGCCTTTGAGTTGGGGATGGAGCAGGTGACTGTGCCAGCACTGATCTCTGTCATTCTGTGGTCAGAAAGCAGCTGTACATTTTTCCAGAGGTGCATGTGGTGCAGTGGGGAAAGGGCACCTTGGGAAGACCAAAGGAAACCTTCTGGTCAGTCAAGGCTTGTTGGGTGCCAGGGGATGAGGGCAACAAGGATAAAACATCCTTCCAGCTTCCAAGAAACTTCAGCATTAAAGCTGTTTGTTGCAATCTGTTGTGGTGATCTGTGAAGCACTGCCTGTGTGTTCACTGCCAAAACTCCCCGACAGGGACGGGATTAGCAGTACTCTGCTAGTGGAAGCTCCTTCTGAGACAGACATTGGTGCATGCAATCAGCTGGAGACAAGCTGAGACCTAAATTCATGTTGAGTTGTTATCTGTGACACTGATATAGCAGCAGAGAACACAGTCCAAAGGCAGAAATGAACCAGGAGTATCCTCTTTGTACAGAAGTACTCCTTAGCTTTGCTTTTGCCATTTGGCAACTCTTCCCCATGAGATTAAGTTTGAGAATAACTTCACTGTTCTGTTTCACTGAAATGCTCAGATAACTGGCAGACAGCAACTGCTTGTTTTCTGAAACCCTGATGCAGAAAAATGTATTTGAAATAATTCTTGTCTTTTTTTTAAAAAAGGAAATCCTTAGCCATTCTTTTGCTGAAATATTACTAGATGCAAAATGAATTGTTGAGATTGATACAAGGGGGGAGGATGTAAAGACTATGAAGTGCTGGCAGTGATACGATATAAAAGGAGACACAAATACGCTTATTTTGTTGTCAGCTTTGCCTATGTTGAAGCTTTGTGTTTTACTATAAACAATAAATATGTGACTTTTTCCCTTTGAATATGTGTTCAAGGGAGACAGTGTTAGGTGCTTCAGCAGCAGAGAGTTTTCCAGTTAGGACTTGAGAGTGGAGCCATGAAAAGCTCTGGGACTGGGTATTGCAAAGGTGAATAATGTATCTTTAGCCTTCCTGTGTTGGGGATGTCGTGACAGCTGGAGACTCACGGTACTTCCAGGGAATCTCTCCTGCTCTCTGGGCTGTTTTCCATGTTGCTCCTACAAGTGCTTCTGTGGGTTTGCAGTGGGCCGGAGAGTGAGGAATGTGGTTTTAAAACTGAACTTAAAGCATAAATCTAGTTTTGTTTCCCCTTCTTGTGAACCAAAGAGAGAAGCAGTGGGAACAAATTAACAAATGAAAGGTGAGACTGCTGCTTTTGGCAGCAGTGTGGGACCACACTGGTTCAGGGATGCTGAAAATACAGTATAAGCATAAACTGCATTTTGGTATGTGTGGAGTATGAACTACAGGTTTCTACCAAATATGGTATCAGAATGTACTTACAAGGGAAGATGTGCCCAAGTCTGATTTAACTTCTGCAGCTTTATTGTTTAGTGAGCAAAGATTTGCATTTTGAGATTTTTGCTTTATGGTGTGCTGTAGATCTGTTAGTAATAGGCAAGGAAAGCAAAGTAAATTACTTTTTTTTGTCTGGGGGAAATATTACTGGTGAAAATCAGGAGTTACTCAGTTCTAGTCTTCTAGGAGGTAGTTTGCATAGGTAACTACCTATGCAGAAATATTTAAGTTTTTTGATGGCTTGTATTTTGATAGCATTGTAAAAAAAAAAAAAAATCAGCTAAATGCAGCATTTTTAGTGTCAGCTAGTAGATACCTTAATTTTAAGGATGACTTCCTTGAGTTGAACTCAAACTTTCCAAGGTGCAGGTCTAGATTTAGAGCTCTTATACCAAGCAACAGAGCTGTCATTTACTCTTTGCCACTGTCTGGGCTGGATTTTTTTTTTTTTTTAAAAAACAAAACCAAAATAAACATAAACCAAAAAAGCTTGTGTAACAAGCCTCCTGACAAATAGTTCAAAGCTTGTTGCTGATCTCTGAAGCAGACAAGTAGTTGTAGTAGTACAAGTAGTACAAGACTTGTAGAAGGTAGGAACTTGCCACAGTGGACTGTGGGAGAGAGCATGTGTGGTCTTGCTCTCCAGACAGCCCTGAATCCAGGCGGAGCAGAGGCTTTCATTACTTATCCCAGCCATGGGAAAAGCTTAATTGAAGTTTGCAGTTCATTGTATACCAAACTCCTGAAGTGTTTGATGTAAATGTGTAGGAAACTGGCTTTGGTAATTATGGTGCCCATAGCCCATGCCAGCACCACTCCCTTAGTTGCAAGGAATAGTGCTATCAACTGAGATAATTGTCCCAGGAGGTTTCATGATGCAGCTTGTCCCAGTACTTGCTGTCACTGAGAAGCATTTGCAAAAATACAGGACTGCTCCTTCCATATGTGTTGGTCTGATGAACATCTGGAGAACTTCCAAAGTGCCCCATAGATCCACGTGTGGGCAGGGTGCTCTCAAATGATTGTTCTGTCTCCATGAAATTGATTTTTGCTAATTTGTTTATTAGTTGGAAACAACATTTGTTCCAGGCTTTTTGGTGGAGTGAGGGAGAGTTCCAGCTGCAGGTTGTCTTTTGGTTGGTGTGCTAATGTGCTGGTGCCTAAGCTGATCCTGGAACCATTGGAAGGGTGCAGAGAGAAAGGAAATGGCTCCTGCTTGTGGAAGGGCTTTATGAGAAGAAGTGTTTGGTGACGGGGAATTTGTCCTCAGTCCTTGTGCCTTCTCCGTATTCAATTCCATTCTGTTGCTGCTCGGAGGGGGGCACTTGTTGCTCGCTCAGTGAAGAGCTGAGAGCAGTGGGGAGCAGAGGGTGGGCTCTGTTGTAGTTCCTTGTGCCCGTGTTTATCCAGGCTGGCCCAGCAAGGTGCAGGCAGCCATTCCTGGGTGCTGAATGCTGCTGTGTCCTGTGGGACAGCTGCTGTAGGAAAGGCAGGGCTGGGCCAAGGCTGGGGGGCTGCTGCTGCTTCAGGAGCAGGCACAGAGGGTGGCAGGGAGGAGCATTCCTGCCAGGGATCCCAGGGCATGGAGCCTGTTCAGGGGTGGCTGCAGTGCCATGGGGAGGGTTGGTTTGTGGGGAACAACTGGAGAGGCCTGGCCTAGGAAAAATAAAAGTGTCTGCTGGCTGTGGAAAGATGCAGCTTCTCATGCCCTCTTTTTTCCCCCTTCTAAAACATATGTGTGTCCCTAGGAGCTGTCCCAGCTCTTTCAGATCAAAATCAAATTTGCAGGGCCATAATTAAAGCATAACAAATCATAAAACTAGCACTCAATTCCTCTTGCCCTTTGTGGAAAGGAAATGTAGAAATGGGTACAAGAAAAACCTTCATGAAAGTTTGTCAGTGCTAGTCAGGATGAACGAGTTCAACTTTCACTTTGGTTGTATTTCCTTCCTATGTAAAGTTTCCAAGAGGTCTTTTAGCCTTGAGCTTCTTTATTTCTCTCTTTTATAAGTAATTAAATCCCACAGAAACCTGAAATGAAGTGGCCTTCCCCAGTTAATATTGTTCTGTGAACACGAGGGAAAAAACCCCAAACAATAAAACCCTGCTTGTCTGGTTTTAACTTCCAGTGAAACTATTATAATTTAACTTCTTGACAGTTACACAAGTATAAGAAAAATTAATAATTATAGGATATAAAGCTAGCAGTGGTAATATATAGTCGTTATATATTATTTCTGAGGGAATTGATATTTTTTTAGGTTTCCACATAAGAATACTTGTAGGAAGAATGTTGTCTTCAACAAGTTAAAACTTGCTGGCATATTCCTGATAATAGTGTCTTTGAAAAAAACCGTGTGCATGTACCCAGGGAGATTCAAGTGGAGAATCAAATAACTCCTATTTTAAGTGCTGGTATTTAAGCTGCCTGTGGAACATATTGATGTATCTTTCTAGGGGTTGGTCTCTTGTGATGAGGATCCACTGTTGCTGCACTTCTCTGGAGAAGGGTTAATAACAAATTTCCAATGTGCAAATAGGGCTGGCATGAAATAGCAGTGATTTACTCCTGCTAGTTTTGTGCTGTGTTAAGGAATCTCCTTTAATATTCCAGAAAGACACAGTAGTTTTCCCTATGGAAATGGGAGTGAGAGGACAAGTTCAGCTGAAAGTCTCTGAACTTTCCCTGTGACTTTAGCATCATGTATTAAATACACAATTTTTAAATATCTGGGCTTTATGTTCTATAGCAGTGAGATTTGAGGTTATTCTGATGTTAAATCTGTTCTTGCTTGTTCTCAGTCATTCAGCAGTCCTGCATTTAGGATTCCTGCTACTTAGGCAGGGTGGCTGTGCAGTTGTGAGCTGTTTCCCTGTGGGATAGCAGGTGATCCTTGCCTGGAGTGAGCAGTGAGCCCTCTTCAGAGCCCCAGCAATGAAGTCTCTTCTTTCATCCACTGCCCATTTCCCACTGGTTTGCAGAAAAGTAGAAGGCTCTCCAAGTGCATTCTCCTATTATACAAATAGTTACATATACAGGATGTAATGATAAGAAAAAAATTATTTGAGGTTACTGCATTGCTGCCTCTTTTCTTTTTCATACTCTATTTCTGCCTGCAGTGTTAACCTGTAATCATAAAGACGTAGGAGAGGGATGTATCAGATCAGTGTAGAACAGACCTCACCAGTAAGACAGAAGAGATTTAAGAGATTTCTCAGTGAAATAACATCTGTAGTTTCTTGGGCAAAAGTCTGAAATCTCTGAGGATCAGGAATGGAAGAGGCAGTAAAGCCCTGAAAGCTCTTTCTAGACCAGCTGAGAGTAGGCAGGAATGGTGGTGAAAAGCCTTTCCCTGACCTGAATATTGGGGGTGAGGTGATGGTGAATTCTGTGCTTGTGCACTGCAAAGACATTTTCAATTGATCCCTTCCCTGGGGAAGGAGCTCTGTCCCCTTGAGGCTTCAGACTTCTCAGAATAATTAATCCATTGGGTCTGTGTCCTCAGGGAGAGATGAAAGAACTGTTGAGGGCTCCTGTGTTACACCTGATAAAGAAAGTCATTAGTGAGGCTTCAGATAGTCATATAAATTAAAAACACATGCATCCTCTTTCTTTAATAATAGATAAAGCCTTTAATCCTAAAGTTTTTAAGAAAGGAGGGGGGACGCAGCTAGCAAAGCATTCTATGTGAGTAAAGTTCCTTTTCACATAGTTTTACTTGCCTCTAAATTACTTTGGTTTTCCATGCTGCCCCTGTTCTTCTTCCATTCCTGCATGAGGTGTGGGGAGAGGGATGGTAAAATCACTTTAAACCTCCTCATGTTCTGAAATAAAAGTGAAGATGTATTTGTTCTTCCAAATTCCTTTGATTGTAGAGGTGAAGAAGTGTTTCTGTGGCTGAAAAACTGAATTTTTCATTTGTAGTTAATTACCTTTTTAATGAGAATAAAGTTTCAACCATTGGTAGGTAAAGAATGTTTGAATGCTCATTTCAGGAAGTAAAACTTATCCTGGTTGTTGCTTTTTTTTTTTGTTTTGCCACATGCATTTGATGATACCAGAATATTGTGGCCACATTACCTCTTTCTCCTTTCTTGTATTCCAAACTGGTGGTAGTTTATGCTAAACCTTTTTCTTTTATTTCCAGGTATAATGGATCTCTCCCTAATGGTGACAGGGGGCGCAGGAAAAGCAGATTTGCCCTTTATAAGCGACCTAAGGCAAATGGAGTTAGACCCAGCACTGTTCATGTCATCTCTACTCCTCAAGCATCAAAGGTATGTGACACTGGGCAAATCCTGGTTTTTGCTGATCCTGAGTGGAGAAAAATTCAGGTGTTGCTGCTGATTTACCTTGCTGCCTGTTTATTCTGTGCTAGTAGGATACATTTGTTTAATGAAGAGGCTGCAGTGGATTTGCTTTCTGGGGTATATAACTTTAATCCAGTTACCTGTTTAAAATAGTCTGTAAGCTCAGGTATGAGATAATCTGACCTTCCTGCCCCTGTTCAGAAAGCTGTCTGTCAGTGCTGACTGTTTTATCTGAGCCACAGAGTAGTTAAAGGATAAAAACAGAAAAGGTACCTTAGTTTCTTTCTCACTGTAGTGATATTTCTTTCCTCTTCAGAAGATCACTAACATGCTATAAAAAAATGTTCTGATCCCTTTCGGCCTTTCATTTTTCTTGCTAATAATGATACTACACAAATTTTTACCTGAAGTTTGGTGTGGGTAAAGGAGGAAAAGCAGCAAAGTCAATATATTAATATGTAGTAACATATTAGCATATAGAACTTGTCCAGGTCAGAATTCTGGTGGTGGAATGTATTTTAAGCTGAAAAAGGTTTTGCTATCTCTCCTCTTGAAGCCTTTTTCTTAGAAGCAAAAAGTGAGTAGAATTTGGGTTAAACGGGGGGGAGTTCTTTGGTGGCACTCACACAAGATATTGGTTTGTATGAGATGCACCTCACTGGAACAGCTCTTGGGAGAGGTAGAGAACCCTACAGCATGCTCAGAAATGTGCTATCTAACTTGGACCAAGAGAAGAATGTTGTTTAATACATAATATGAGATTGTTTTCTAATACACAGTGTATGCCTAAACTTATCAAAATGCACAATATCAGAGCTTATTCTCCTGAACATCGTATAGGGCTTGCCTGCTGCAAGGAGGATAAATGTGGAGTCTTTTGGATCAAAAGTTACAATAAATATTTTTCAGTGTTTCTTTTATCAAAATGAAAGCTTTAGTGTGTTAAATCTTCCTGATGAAATAAACCTTCAAACAGATCTGTAGTATATGTTGGTAGTTCTAGTCTGTTGCTTAAAATGTAACAAATGGGGAAAAAATGTGTTTTACATAGTGGATGGAAATATACACATGTTCTCACTGGATGATCTTAAGCATTCAGACTGCAGATAGTATTTCAGCATTTGAGTTGCAAAATATTTAAACACCTGGCAGACACCACAAGGAATCTGGTTAATGTTCATCTGTGGTGTTATTGTAGTGCAGATAAAATATGTGTGCTGTGTAAATTAGTGCCCTTATAAAGATAGCAGAGGGTCTGGGACACTAAAGCCTGTCCTCTGAGCATTTGGATTCAGTAGATGTGTCAAGTTGAATGTATTTTGCACTTTCTCTGAACCCTTAGAAAAGAGCTTTTGTGTATTTGTGCTGCCGTCTGGGGCAGGGCTGGTGGATGTGTGCCAGAACAGTGGTGCAGTGGCTCTCAGTGAGTGCTCTTTCCATGCACAGAAAGGACACTTTACATTTTAAAGATGCTGTCATCAGCTCTTCTCACATTTTAGGCACCAGAGCCTGAATTGTTTTACTGAGAATTGTTTCTGCATGTAACTTGTGTAAATGACTGAAGAAACATGGGCTAATAAAGAGTGAGCTGCTTAGTTCTTAGAAAATAATGTGCAACTTGACCGCGAAAGTTTAGTTGTGCTCTCAGTCTTTCAGTGTAACTCGTATTTAAGGAAGATGAAACAGCAGAAATGTGTACTGCACAGGATATGAACAAGTTTCCTCCCTTTACATCCTTCATTTTAACTTTTCAGGTATCAATATTCTGTTTTGTTCTGCTTGTCTGTCACTGTAAACTGAATCTGTGAGTAAAAAGACAAATGTAAGGTTTAGAGCACTGATGCTTTTTGGGTGGTGGATTTAGCAGAAGTGAGGAAACCCTGAGTGCCTCCACTGGTTTTGTCTCTGACAAATGGAGGCTTGAGTAAGGTGCATGGCTGCTTTTGTGCTGATTGCATGAATGCAGCAGCTCAAGAACTGTAGCTGTCACCAATTTCAGGTTCGTGTGTCAGCCTGAACACTGCAGTAGATGGTAAGAGGATGCTTGTCATGTTCCATTGTCCCTGCTCTGCAGGTGTCAAGGACAGCTGGAGTAGCAATGGCTTCAGTAGTAAATTTAGCTGAGCTAATTGCATATGAATCACTGCCTTTTGTTTTTTCCACTGAGCACTTGTTTTTTGCCATTCTGCCTTCTGAGGTGCTGAAGAAAATTCAGAAATGTTTGGCCTTCTGAGGGTGTATGGGTGTATTTGAGGGGAAGGCAGTGTGTAGGGTAGTAAGTCTTAAGTTTTTTCAGAGTTGATGTCATTGTTAAAAGAGAGATGCATCTCTCCAACATTATGCACTTGACTTTAAAACCTGCTTCATTAACTCTGTGCTTAGGCACCATTCAGGAAATTTTGTGGTGTCCCCTATTTGACAAAAATCAGACCATTTGAAACAGACTTTCTCCAACATTGTTAAAATTTGTTTTGCTGTAAGAAAGAGCTTTAAACCCTTCTGCTGTCCTGAGCTTGTCTGTGTGGACATGTCTGGGGTAGGGTTTTGGGGAGTGGGGAACTGTGAGTGAGTCTTCAGTGAGTATGGATATTTCTCAAGATTTTAATAATCCCCTTTGTTGAATTAGGGAGTTTCTTTCAAAACCATCACATCACAGGAGAGAGAGACCCCATTCCTTGCCTCTTGACTTGAGTCTCATGGTGAAGAAAACTGTTATCAGTCATGATCACAGAATTTGGGAAAACCTTCCTCTGACTACCAAACTTACAGGTGTAAATTTGCTGTTGGCTCATCATAACATAGTGTTGGTGGTTTTTACTTTCAGGCTGTTGGAGCAGTTTAACAAAGTCAGAAGGCAGTTGTAATGTTTACTTCATTTAGTTGTGTTGTGGTGACTGTTGCTTTCACACACAGTATTAAGTTCTGTGAAACTCCAGTCAGAGTCTGCTGGTGTCTGAAATGATTACAGGGTTTGCTTGAGCAGGAATTTTCCAAAAAGTGCTGAACTTCAAGTGAGAGTGGGATAAAAGGGTTTTTTTTTAGAATAATCACCTGGGAATGATGGGATGCTGAACTGGACTTCACTGGGTTTTGGGAGGAATAGGGGAGGCTTTCATATGCATTTTTTGTATTTTGGGGGTTTGTGACTTTTTTTTTGGTTGGGGATATTTGAGTCTAACTGGGAAGGAGGTGTCTGACTGAAAACGAAACCAGCTTAATATTACTGTGGAATAATACTTAAGGCCAGTATGTTTTTTTTACAGATCTTAAGCAGGTCAGTAATATGCTGTCTGAATCAAGCTGTATGATCCCAATTTCTGCAAAGCAGGGATGTTCCTGTTCCAGTACACTTCCAGTCTCTTGATTCAGTGCATCACAAGGTTAACACTTTGCCCTGTACAAACAGAAGTGAATCTTCACTCCTCACTGCTCCCCTTCACAACCATCCCTGGCTTCCTGCTGGAATGTTGTTAGTTGGAGTTCTTTTTGTGGAGCAGTGGGAAAGAACCTGGCAGCTGGCATTAACCCTGAGCTCACTGGTGTTACTGGGCACTCTGATCACAGAATCCCCCATGACTTTGGCTCTGCCAGCATTTAGATTTCTCTTTTTGCTTCTAAAGCCTTGGAATTACTTCCATGGGTGTGAAGTTTAGAAAAATGAAGAAGGAACTTCATGTACATTTGAATTACTTGAAGTATGGCATCAGGAAGCAGGAACTGTTGACAGTAGCTCTCCAGGATTCCCTAGGATTACTCTGGAAGCATGACTGAATTCCCTTGTTACAGTGTGGATGGTAATTGAGACTTTCCAAAGTATTAAGTTAGTGGGAAGAGAATATAACTGCTGAGCACTGGAAGTACCCCTTTCTAACAAGGCAATGTTGTACCTTCCTAAGTGATTGCATGTGTAATAGTGACTCCAGAAAAGATTCCAAATGCCTTTTGAATTGCTGCAGACTTGAAAAACCACACCTTTAATAAATACCTTTTTATGGTGCTGTGTCTTGGGATTTATTATGTCTGTCTTTCTTAGGATCAAAGTTTTCCTTTGGTAACCTGTGGTAGATAAAGGCAAACTATTTTCTCCCCTATGAAATTACTATTTCAAGCTGTCTGAGGAAGATCTCTCTGACTTCCAAGTCCAATTACCTGCCGAGTTGGCTTCTGCTTTGTGCTATCACAACAGCAGCTTGGATAGTCACTGGCTGGGTTCCTGCAGCTCCAATCAAGTTTCCTGCTGCTACTGGAGAAGAACAAAATGCAGTCATACGAGTAATTATTAGGTCGGAGAGAGAGCTGCAATTTGTGCTTTGAGTGATGAGAGAAAATGAAAGTATAGGATTCTTGTGATTATTTATCTACTGTAGATATTGCATCTGCTTTGACGTACTTTGAATTGGGAGTAAAAAGGCTGCAAATCCTTTTGGCACTGACAGCTTTTTGGTGTTCATTCTGAATGAGAGCTGTGGAGCTCAGCTGCTGTTGGGAGGATGCTGTGTCTGTCAGTGGCTTCTCTCCTTCCTGTTGGGCTTATTTATGGTCTAATCAGTTCATGGAGCACTAATTTGTTCTGAAGTAACTTAATCGCGTAGGTGTCTCGAGAGCCCTGGCTTGTGCAGAGGCAGCTTTTTCTTGGCTCATCAGACTGAGTCTGCTTGAATAATAGTTTCCTTGGTGTAATGTCCTTTTCTTCTATTAAATGAGCATCATCTTAACATGCTAACTCCCTACCCCTGTGCCCTTGCAAATAGCAGGGAAGGGTTAGGCAGGAGAAAATGGTTACACTAACTTCATTGGTAGGGCTGAACAAATAACAGCCCTTACTTGTTTTGAAACCCTCCCTCCTGAGCTTTTGGGTCCTATTGAGCAGAATGCATGTCAAAGGTTTTGGAAAATAATTTTATAGTGTTTTCTAACAAAACCCAGATGTTTAGTGAAGGAAGGGGAATTAAAAATTGCTGAGGTCTACAACAATTATTTTTTTATGACTTAACGTTGCTTTTAGTTTTCATGCTCTCCCTTCAGAGGATAAAAAAAAGATCAAAAAACACTTTCCTTGTAAACTCTCTTTAAACTACATCTGCTCTAAATCAATATTTTAGAGCATATTCTACTTGAATGTGGTGCCCTTTGAAAGCAGAGGAAGATGCAGTGCTCAACAGGGCTGGTGTCAAGAAACTGGGGAGCATTTCATTTCCCCATACACTTCCCCTTGGCTTCCTGCAGGGAGCCAGGCTGTGGAAGCACTGCTGTGCAGGATCTGTCACTTTGCAGCTTCCTTGCCCATGTCAGAAATAACCTGGGGGTTTGGGCTTGTGATAATGCAGAACCAGGGAAAGGAGAGGCTGCATCTCAGCTGAGGTTTAAATGCTGTAGTTTAAGGTCATACACTGCATATCCTGCTGCCCATCATGGAATGCCCTCGATTTTTTTTTGTGCCACGGGAAAAGTGATGAGTAGGATTTGTACTGGAGACAGCAGAACCACTTGTTTCACTGGAAGATGAAAATTTCACAGCTTGAGCTTAATGTAGCATGACTTGTTTAAAACTGTCTTGTTCCAGTTTGACTGGTTCCTGCATGCTTCCCCACCATTCCCCAGAATTTAGAGTGGAAATTTTGGACCACCTGCTGTAGTGGAGAAGCTCTGTCCTGTTTCATATTTATTCTGTTTGGACTCTCAATTGGCTGGAATGGATCTGGTCTTAGAAGTGCATGTCTCCTGAGAGCTGGGCTGCTCTCAGCTTCCTAAAAGTCAGGAAACCCCCCCAAGCTGGTTTTGGATCAAATGAAACCAGGTGGACTGAGCGTGCTGATCCTGCCTGTGTGGTGGTACTGCCTTTGGAACTTGTCAGGGATAACTCACCCTGCAAGTTGGCATCACTGAGGGAGATTCTCTTTAGAATATTAAAATGATGGGGACCTGCTGTGGTGTTCCAGGTGTTTGGGTGGGCTGTGCCAGCCTGATGGGTGCAGGGGCTTGTATACAAATATTAGAGCCTGGGACTGTCAGCATCTGTAATAGAGGAATTCTTCTTCTCTGTGTAGGTTGTTTCATACTCAAAAGAAAAGGCTATGGCAAGGGGAGAATGCAGCTGATGATGGATATAATTTTCCTGTTATCTCAAACTAATGTCAAAATGAAATTGCCTTAAATGGATGGAGCATAGTGTTTTGGAAAAGTCAGGTAGTGTGTACTCAGAGAGTATGGAATTGCTCTGCTGGAACAGGGGAGTTGGAACAGCATCAAAGAGGAGATGAGACTTGTCTGCTCCAAGGCTCTGTTGAGAGGGGCAATTATTTTGAAAACACAGAAAGCTATTGAAGCATCATGGGCCAACAGTAACTTTTCAAAGAAACAAACAGCTGCTACTCTGTTTTACAAATTAGAAAATACTTGTTTTCCAGACTGCTTAGAGATTTTGTTCATGGAAAGAACAAAATCTAAATATTTCTCTTTTTGGGAGTCTCTTATGACTCCATCTGTAAAATGAGTAATGTTATCTGTTTGCCAAGAGAAGAACTAAGAGGGGTGACTCTCTTGTGACATTCAAAGATTCCTCTTTCCACTCTGTAGGTCTCTTGTCTGAGACATGTTTATGCTTTCTTTTAGATGTAGATTTACTTTGTTTTGGGATCCTGCTGGTTTGCTCCTATTCAACACCAAAGACCTCACAAATATTTTAGGAGAAAACAGGGAGTACTTTATCCTGCTAATCTCTTTTGAAGGGATGTATCCCCAGCAAAGTGCTTATGGTGATGCTTCATTGGCTGGATGCTCCAAGCTCTTCAGCTCTGTGTGCAGAAATTCCCTGGCAGTCATAAAGCAATTCAGAATTCGTTGGCACTGTGGCTTTGCTTCTACAAGATCATTATTTTATTTTATTTTTTTACATCATCCATGAGGTGTTCTTCCATGAAAACAAGTAAGTCCAGCCACTGGACCTACATCAGAGTTTGTACTTAGGTGACCTCTGTGTCAGATGTGTGTTCTGTACTGACTTGCCTTGAAATTCTGCATGCCTCTTGTCCATGGTGGTCCTGCAGGTACTTCAGGAATTTCTGGACTCTGCAGATGCCTGCTGTGAGATAATGCTTGTGGTAATCTATACTTTGGCCTTCTAACTTCAGTAGCAGCAGATGCCTATCACCTTGACTTGAGGAAGCTCATTAAAGGCCCAGCACTGCCAGCTTGCTTGGTTGTTCAGTACTCTGTCTTCCCCCAGCTCTGAAGGATTTCCTACACTGAGTTCACCACAGCCAGGGAATCATAGATGCTTTCTTCTCTGATTTTTCATACCAGCAAGCAGGGAGGGGTATCACTGCCTGTCCACCTGCAAAGCTCTGGGCTTGGTGCACTGAGCTCAGGATTGCCCATTCCCTGGGAACTCTCACTCTGGGGACCGTGGCCTGGCATTTCACTGAGGACAAGGCCAGTGTCTGAACAGGGATCTGTCTCAGGCTGGGGTCATCCTCAAGTGTTGCACTCTCAGCCTTGGATGTTGACAACAACTACCACTTTTGTGGTCCCAGAGATTTTCCTGGGAACCTCTCCTGTTTTCTGAGTTTAAGGTACTGAGAGACACTTCTTTTTCTCTTTTGCCATAACCCAGGATAAGAAAAGGGGAAGCAAATACAGGTTTCATTTCTCTGTATTTAGTTTTCTTTCATGAATCTCATGTGGTCAAAGAAACTCTGGTTCCAGGGCTTGTAGCTGCACAAGTCTATTTCTCCTCCCAGACTTCACAACTGAAGATGACAAAGCACTCCTAGTTTGTAGCTTGGATAACTCTTGTGTCTAAAACAATTCTGACCAGCATTGGTTAGGGGTGTTCTTGAGCAGGGGAGTCTGAAAAGAATATGGAACTTCCCTGGTGAGATAAACCACATTTTATACTTGCACTACAGCAATGCAAATTTTTGGGTTCTATTGCTAGCCTCAAATCCCACAGAAGTTTAACTGAAGAGATGCTTAGTTTTGTAATTTCAGACAAGCTCTGGAAATCAGGACTTTGTGGGACCAGAGCATACACATTTACACCCTGGATGATCAGGGAGTTTCCAAACCTGTAGCAACTTGCTTGTTGTCCAGCTCTTTGGGAAATTGTGTGGAAGCTGTTTTTTGGGTAGTAGTTACAGCTTCTGATGATTAGAGCTTCTGTTCCCTTCCTCAGACAGTGCTCTTCTTAACAGTGCTGCTGCTGAAGCTTTATTTCAGCTGAATGAGTCCAGAATTCCAGAAGAGGTAATTAAAGAGATCATATGGTTGGAGAGAAGGTGAGGGTGGGTGAGGTGCTTTTTTGTGCTTGAGGTTTTTAGAGAGCAAGTATTATTAAAGCAAAACTTCTATATTGCATTAATGCAAAAAAAATTTGTGTGAATGATCAGAAAAGTCTTCAGCAAATATGGGCTGATTTCTGTAGTATGCACCTTTGAGGAACTGTACTTTATATATACAGGCCTTACTAGTTTGGAATTTTCTGCAAAAGTTTGGAGGGAATGTTGAATAGGACAGTGAGAGCAAATGCAAAAATCTGGAAGGGGGCCTGAAAGAAACCTTTAGTGAGGCTTTGTGGATTATGTTTGACTTCTGGCCTTCTGTAATGACATTTACCATGCTAAACTTGGGACAGTGGGCTACTGTGTAAAACGTGGAGAAGTTTTTCCTCCTCTGTGTTATCTCTACATTAGCATTTGGTTTTCCACACCTCTGTCTCTCTTCTGCCCACCAAAGAATCTTGCACTGCTGAAGGTCAGCAATGAGGCAGTGCCTTGGTGGTCCAGGTGGGAGGCAGGGAGGGACAAAGCTGACCTTGCCTCAGCATGGGCAGCTGCTCCCAGTTTGTTCCCAAGGAAAAGCTGGCCTTGGGAAAGATGGATTGTGAAATTTGTAAAAGCACATAAAGTGTTCTCCCTAACTCATCCCTCCCCCTCAAAGCTTTCTCAAATCTTTGTTTGGTGTTTTGTCACAAAAATTGACTCTGTTACTACTTGTGTGTAATAAATAAACTGCGGAAGTCAAAACAAAATGTTTGCAATTTTGTGCCAGAGACAGCCCATGCTGAATATCTTAAAATATCCCTGTGTTATGATCTTGCCTGTTACTGGGAACTAACTCTTTAACTCTCGTTTCCTTGGTTAAAAATACCTTGGTTATTTAATGTTGTCTCTTGGTATCTTTGCACTGTAGTAGCAAATACTGCTGGGGTTGAGAGTATCACTGTGCCATTATGTGATGCATATCAAAGCAAGACTTTTACTGAGGAACCTTTTTTTATGTCCAGATGAAGATGTACTTCCTAAATGTAGAGGCAGGGCTCTGATTTTTCTTTGACTCCTGAGAAATTGTGTCAAAAATCCTCTGATTAAAATCTAGCCATAATGGTAAATAAAAATTTATATGTGCATACCAAATACAGCATGACAGGGGGAACACCATCATACAGTGTGGCACTGTGAATGCACTGAGGTTTTTCCAGGCTGAAGTACTAATTGATTTTTACTTGGTGGCACTGAGTTACCTCATTTAGCCTTAAGAACATGAAACCACTTTGAAACAGGAGTATTGGAGGCACCTTCCTCAGTGAAAGGCTTTGATAGCTTCAAACACATCTGTGAAAAGGAGAAGATTTTGAAATTTAACAACTGGTACTTCTGCTTCAGGTTGGACTGGGGGCTATGCAAATGCTGAGAGGTGATAGCTGCCACAAGGGGAGGTTACAGCTTCCATGGAGCTGTAATCCATTCTGTTCCAGTGTTTGCCACGTACTGCTTGGCTGCAGCATTGGTAGTGGAGCAATAACGTGAATTGGATGATCTCTGGTACCCAAAGGGTCTTGCTGTAAGGGTCACAGTCCTGCCTAGATCTGTTCTGAATAAAACACTTTTGCACCCTGCAGTGCAAAGGTACAGCAGGGGAGGCAGTCCTTTCCTCTGGTAGCCCAGCTGTGCCAGCAGCACTCGGCTTGTGGAGAAAGCAGTGTCAGGGTCATGGAGGCTGAGACTGGAGCCTGAGTTGGAACATTTGCTCTGTGTGGGAAGATGCTGAAGGCCTGGCAGTGCAGCTTTGGGCTGTGCAGGCTCAGGGGAGGCTCAGCTGAGCAGCACGTGCTGGTGTAGAGCACATGGATTTGGTCAAGGCTCCGCTGACTCCCATGTGTCCAGAAGGTCCCAGCAACTTTGGTATCTCAGCTGCTGATACAGCCCTAACTGAAGGTCGCTTCAGAAGGAACTGTAGCCAGTTTGTGTTCATGGGATGTTTGACATCTTGGGAGCCTCATGTAATCCATTGTCCTTCAGTTATTTTTCTGCCAAAACCTCGAGTGTTTGCGGAGTCATTTTCTGTATTCCTGCCAAGATTTGGGTAGTCTTTGTTTTGAAGTCAAGGAAGTTGTCTTCAAGGAAATGTCATATCCAGAATCATTTGTTAATTGTGCATAAATGGTGCACAGGCTGTGTTTTAGCAGTACATTCCCAGCTTTCACTTGCCTACTTGTGAAATGTGTTGTTAGCAGCAGTAAAAGTTCATAAATCACAGAAACACAGATTCTATCTCATCAGCCAGTCCAGTGTTCCAGGATTATCTCAGTCTTGTGTTTCTCAGGCTTGATTAACAGGAAGGAGAAAGCACTTAGGACACTTGTTACAGGAACATGATGTCTCTTCTTTATCACTTATATAACTTTTTTCCTGTTGTGTATCAATGTGTATTTGATAAAAAGTAGATTTTATTTAAAACAGAAATGCTCTTCATTCAAATATTGTGTACTCACAGTCTCAACAGACTGGCTGAAGGCTGCACATTAATTTGACATGATGGTTTGCTGCTTATGTCCTTTATTTTATTTTTCTTTTTTTTAATGTATTGATCTAGATACAGTGTTCCTCTTATTACTGGAATAGGTGAGTAGTGTTATAGAAGACATACAAACTGTTGGAGGGACATATCATTTACAGTTATAACCCTTTCTCAGGAAGCAGTCACTGCTTTTAAATCTGTTTATTTAGTGCCTGTTAAGTATAGCTAGGATGATGATGATTGAATGCTTTCTCATGCAGGCTCATGGAGACTTGAAGTGGAATAAGATTCACCTTTGGAATCCACTGAGATAACTTTGTCAACAGCAAGAAGTTGCATGCAAAATGGAAAGGCCAAGAATGTGCTGGATGTTTTGGCACCATCAGTGCTGTATTAATCTAATTTCTGATTGTGCTTTGCTGTACTTGTCTCTATTAAGTTTCTTATAATGAGAGTGTGTTTTGCTCTACATTGGGGAAAAACACCTTGCCCTGAAAATAGGGACTGTGGTTGTATTAAAGTGCTTTTGGCAGAAACTGAGGTGGAATACCTGTGTGAGGCAGGTTGTGTCTCCTTGTCAAGTGGCAGATGGGTTGGTTGGCTGGGTAAACAGTGAGACTTGCTCTCTGATGTGGTGTTCTTGCTGCAAAGCTGTTGGGTTGGAACTTAGTTCCAACTTCGCCAGGATTTTAAAGCATCAAAAATTGGGGCTGAAGGGGTTGGATTGAACTCTTTGATAATTGACATACAGAATCTGGCTCTGATATAGTTGTGGACAGATGTATAGTATGAACTTTTTATGAGATGATGACATTTAATATGGAAATAAACTGATACAGAAGCTTGTGCTTTGTCTTCTTCCCCTTGTCCATCACCTCCTGTCCATCTTATAAATGCAGACATAATACAGAGTGTAAAGAAGTGAGCATTTGATTTCATGAATTGGTTTGTAAGGCTGGGTTAAAGTCCTGCTGTTATTTTCCTTCCCATCAAACCTCCTTTGCTCTTTTGTCCCTGGGAAGTGAGGGGCACCAGGAGTCTAGACATTGGTTTTTGCTTTTTCTGGTTGGCCTATCAGCGAGATGCCTTTGAGCTTTTTAGGAAAACATTGCTGAACATTTTCTTTTTGGAAAGAAAAATGTTAAAACTGTACTCGTGGGGCTTTAAAAGAGAATTTTCCTTTTCATTTTGCATTTAATATATAAAACATGTATGCACTGTGCTTAGCACTCACTACTGGTGTAGAGCCTTGCTCCTGCTGGAATACACATAAAGTAAAAATGGTCCAGTGTGCTCAGGAATTGTGAGATTTGATGTGTCCCAGTTTTCATTTGTAACAATCACATTTGCACTGTGTTGGTCTGTCACTCCATGTTGGTAATATTTTGATTTTCATTTCTTTTCTCTTGAGCCGGTTCAGTGAGAACCTGGTTTTTGCCATAGCAATTTTCTTTGCTGGTCTCTGAACACAAATTGTGGCAGTGCAGCAACAGAATGGAGGGGAAGTATTGACAGAATATTCTATATAACATTAGATCTAGAAAAGATTTTTAATAATATAATATGTAGAACTACAAATTCATCTCTTAGTCATTTGTTTTGAAGGCCTGTGTTCATTGAAGTAGTTCAGAGCCCTGATGGTTCTGGCTTAAATCCTAAAATCTTTACTGACTCCTAGGTTTGAATTTTCATGAATAAACAGATCTTAACTCAGTAAAGCAGGAAATGATAGGATTTTGTTGCATAGATGCTTGTTCATGTTTCTGTGAAGGGGAATCCTGGCCTGAAAGACATGATTCTGCAATTAGAATATTAGTTACACTAGATCACCTCTTTCAGCTTTACTGGAAATCAGTACTTTTCCTGCTATGCTAAGTGAGATGCACAGAGACAAGCACTAAAAATTACATGTTACACTTCAAACTCTTCCACTGTCTTGATATTTTCCTTGGTACTGAGGCTTTTTGCCACCGAAGGGAAAAATGTAGGATACATATTGTCCTCTCATAGCTCTTGTTTCCTCAAAACTGTTATTATTTTCCTTGGAAGCCGGTCTGAGCAGAAAGTGTCACTCAAGGACCTGCGTGTCTGGTGGCACAACACTGATGTGTCATCTGCTGGTGTCACAAATAAAACGAATCTTTCTAGGTCAGGACAGAATTTCAGCTCGTTTCTCCTGGAGTGTTTGCACTGGAGAAGCCTCAAAGTAACAACTCAGCTTTTTTTTTTCCTCCAGGAGGAATGTCTGCCTTTTGTTCTTACAACTCCAGCACATTGTTCTTTCCTGAATGCCTTCCCCATAAGTGCGGGGTGGGTTTTTTTTGTTTGCTTTTTTTCACTAAAAGTAAAAATCTTGAATTCATTTGTGAAATGCTGTTTGAACTTCCTAACAGAAGTTAGTCAGGTTGATGTGCAGTGAGACAAAGCTGCAATTATCTCTATTTTTGTACTCCCGTGGGGCTTCATTACAGCGGCTCCTCTCTCCCTGCTGCCGTGTCCCGGCAAGGTGAAGTTCAGGATTCCACAGACACAACAAATTATTATTTTCTCTCTGTGTGTAGTATTTCATTCCTGCTGATGGAACATTTAACTGGGGGTTTGTTGTTGTTTTTTTTTTTTTTCTCTTGCTGTTGTAGTAACAGGAGAGTCTGTGCGAGTTCAGACAGACCTTGTATTATTGAAACCGACTTGTTTGATATGATGTGGCAAAAGTATCGACAGTTCTGCTGCATCAGCTTGTCCACTGCTATCAGCCAAAGACAGGGACACTTCCAGCCCCAAAACGGCTTTAAACTGCTCCATTTCTAATATTGCTTAATGGAATTTGACAGGCACGTAACGCTCGAGCTCTTAAAGCCTCACGCTGTAACAACAATTTCATGATGGACTAGTACGGGCTTAAGCAGGCTTTCCTGAAGTTTTAGATTTGCTGATCCAACCCTGAGGGCAAGTACTTAATACTTCAGATGCTCCAGACTGTTAGTTACACTACATAGTAACATTTCCTTCTTCAGGTAGTGCTTTGTCTTTTCATAACACTTAAACCTCCTTTAATTTGAGAATTTTAGCTATCAAAGCTGAGGCTTGAGTGGCAGCACAAGACCGTACACTGACACTTGGTAACAGACACAAAATCTGTAATATTTATACTTTCCACCGCATAAGATTGTCTCAGTTGGGTACATGGTATTTCAAGACCTTTTAAATAATGTTTTTTAATAAATAAATGCTCCTTTTTTTGCTTATGTGTTTTACTGGGACATAGTTCTATTTTTCATAGTGATATCTTTGCTAGCATTTAAGTACTGAGTGCAAGTCAGGGGAACTGAATAGTTTATTCATGCATTTATAACTCTTTGTTAAGGGAATGTGTATAATATTTTGAAAAGAATGTACTTTAAGTAGCTACCTGCAATTCACAGTGCTGTGTGCCTAGAAAGTGAGCTTTAGCTATTGTTCAATATTTATTTTTAGAAATAGTGGTAATGTGGAGAGGTCTACTCAAAATATTTTACTTACAAGAGAATATGTCAATATATAGATTTGGCAGGACGCAAATCCTGGCTTTCTCAGATGCTCTCAGCAGGAAGAAGGGGGAAAAATGTACCAAGACCAGTGAGAATTAAATGCTCTGGTGTTGTGCATGATTTTGTTGCATTTCAATGGAAGATGGATTATATGAAGGATGACCTCAACATTCTGCAGGTGGGATTTGTCACTGAGGTTGAAGATAAGGTAGAGCACCCAGATGAACAGTCTGTGGTGAGCGTGGTAAGCAGCAAATGTGAAAAACTCATTTAGCAGGTTCTAGTCCCAAGAATTCCTTGCTTGCCTACATAATGTAAAGAATCTGACATTTCTGTGACTTGTTGAGTATAAATGAGATGTTGGTATAATAAAAGACACTTTGAGAAAGTGTGTGAGGAAGCAGTAAGGAGGAATGAGGAATTGTAAACTATTTCTTCTCATGTTCATGAAGGAGGGGTCATAAATGCCATGATCAGTTCCTCATCCATTTGGGTTAGATTGGATCCCTTGTCTGTAAGGGGGCATTCTCTGAGTTTGCTGGGAGCAGGAGAGAGCCAGGCTGTGCCTTGCCCAGAGGAAGGTGGGCATGGCAGAGCTTGCACAGCACCTCTCTGCTGCCTTTTCATCCCTCTGCACAGATTTTTTTTTTTCCTGTATTTGGGGAAAACAGCAGAACAGCAGGTGCCTGTTCACTGCAGGGTTATAAGGTGAGTCCTGGTTTATTGAGGACTTCCTAGAAATACCATTTTCTAAATGAGTGTGTTCCCAAGGATCCCGAGTGGCTAAAGAGAGAGGGTGAGAGCACCCGCTGGTGTGGTAATTGATTGCTGGAGTGAGAACAGTGGGGAATTCCTGAAGAGCTTTAATGGTCTGCTAAGAACTGGAAAGGGATAACGAGGGACCTGATCCTTGTGCAGGATGGGAATACGTGACACTGAACGCTGATATGGAAAGTCAAAAAGAGAGAAATTAAAAGGAGCTTTAGGTGTTACTATCTTCACTGTTATCAGCTGGCTATTAATTAATTTAAATCCCGGTAAATTATTTGTGAAATTTAAATTCCTGAGCTGGTTGCTGATGGGATTCCATAGTAGTAAGCAATTTCCCAGCATTAAGTGTATCACGTGAAAGAAAACTTCGAAAGGCAGCAAAGGAAAGCTCATAAATTTCATTTGACAAAATTGGCAACAATTCAAGTGTCAAAGGGTAAATAAAATGAAACAGCTGCATGGAGTTGTCTGGATGGCTTGGTGATGTGGTTTTTAAAAAAAAAAAACAAAAACTAAACATAGTAGCTATAATTAACTATAACCAAAATAGTAGCTAAGTGAAATATATGGAGAGTTTCAGTAGGGCCTATAGCTATTGCAGCAGGGATTGTGCCTTGGAAACCAGAGCTGTCTCCAATTGGTAAAAATGTAATGGATTTCTGCACTGGGATGAGCAGGGAACTGTGGAATTGAACAGTCTGTGTTGACAAGGCTGCGTTATCCAATACAGATCTGCTGTCAGGTGTTCAGAAGGATTCTGAAATCCTGGAGGGGATCCAAACAGGAGTAGCAAAACTGATTTTAAGGAGGGAATTGGGAGACTCTGCCTGGTATAGCAGCAAATGAAAACTGGCAGCTTAAATGAGCTATTCCACAAGTTACTCACCACAACTACCCAAGAAACTCTGACAGAAAGTGCCTCACGATTTTGCTTCTGAACTCCAGCAACTGCCTGGAAATTTTCACATTTATGTGAACTGATTTCTTTGAAGAAGTCTGGTTCGCTTTTAACTTAGTATATTTACACTTCATTGATGAAATCAAATTAGCATGAAGCAGATTGACATGTTTTAGCCAAACATCATGCACTTAAACCAATATGGGGGACAACAGGATGATTTTGGAAAATAGCTGGTATGGGGAAAATTTAACCTGATTAAGTAACTCAGAGTTAAAAAATTAAATTATAATTTCGTTGTGCTCTTTTGGTGAAAATATTAAGTGTGCAAAAGTATTTGGTTATTCTGAAGCAGGTGTTCACTCTCTTCTTTAGGCTCTGGGTGGAGGGTGAGCTGAGTTGTATCCCATTAACTGCAGGGTTTTGAAAATGATGGGAAATGTTCCTGTGTGTTATAGTAGTCACTGTGTGCAGTGTGTGGAATGGGAGGGTAATGGCTGTTATAAAAACAAATTAGGGCTGTTTGTGAGTAAATGCCAAAATGGAGCCTTTTTTTTATTTTTTAAGCTGTAGAAAATGATGATGCTTCTAGTGAGAGGACAGTCTCTGTGTACATAATGTGGGGGAAAAAGCAAACCTGGGAAGCATTAGTGTGGGAAGATTAAAGGAAGATCCCATCTTTACAGCCCATATGTGATTTGTAGCTCCAGCTTTGTCTGCAGAGACATCACATTGCAGGGAAGGGGGTGAGAGCCCTGTGCCTTGGTGGATGCAGGGAAACCCTCACAGCTCTTGGGGCCTTTTGTTCCTGGTGCTTCATTAGGCAAAGCAGATGTGAGATTTAAGGGATTATTTGCTGCTCTTACAGAGGCTCAACAACAAAATCCAATACCAAAAAGCCTCAAACTCGAGTTTCTATTTCGTCTGGGGAATTGCAAATTTGGAATGATAGTGTATGAAGTGTAAAATGTAGTTTATGATCAACCACAAATTCCAGTTTATGACTTCTGTGCTATTATTTTAAATCCCTGTTATCTACACTCCCTGACCTGACTTAACAGTCAGAGGGCAAATCTCTTGAGTGGAAATAATTCTACATCAGTTGCCACGTACAGAAATGAAAAGGTCAAAATGAGATACTGTGATAAAAGGTGTTCTGAGTTACCAATTACATGTAATAGCTGTATTTATAATAATAGTAGAGGTTGAGAGAGCAGGATGGGTTAATGTAGCTGAATAAAACACCTTTTAGGTGTGAAATATTTTCTACATATTACCTTGCTTGTTAAAGAATACATGCCATTATCCCAGAGATTTAATAAAACATTGGAGGGTCAATGCAAAAATGAATGTTTTGATAGAACAAGAGATACTGAGACAGAGGTGGTTGGAAGTCATTCTGCAAGTGGGGAGTGCATTCAGTTATTGAGACACTCCAACTTTTCCTTCCATGTTTCTAGAACTCAAGATGGGTTCTGCAGCAGTTTTCTGAAAGGAATTCTTTAAATAAAGC
Organism: Chaetops frenatus; assembly: GCA_013400775.1. NCBI lineage: Eukaryota > Metazoa > Chordata > Aves > Passeriformes > Picathartidae > Chaetops > Chaetops frenatus. Next base: position 466,439 of record VZTR01010038.1, on the reverse strand, counting down.
CAACTATTTGTGTACAATTTGTATGTAAAAAGAATTTTTGTGTTGGCACTGCACTCTGTGGTCTGCATTTCTCCAGCATTGCTGTGCTATTAAGTTCTTGTTTTTAAGGATCAGTGAATCTGTACCAGCTTGTTGGGTGGTTGTTAGAAAAATGGGTACGTTTTTGCAGTTATATTAAATGTGAATTTGAATATACTCTTCATTTATATTGACTTTGAAGAGATTATCTTTTTGGATTTCCATTTATTATATTTGTTCTAAAAATACGTAAGCTCTTAATTATTTTTTTTATCTGGCATTTGATCTGTATTGCCATTTTCATCTGTTGTCTTTAATTAGGCTTCCTGCTGGGTTTTGTAGCTTTACAGTTCATACCTTGTGAAAGAATCAATTGATTTCAGTGCAGATTCCCACGGTTGCTGTTCTTAAATTGCTTTCTTAGCTCAGCAGAGTGGTGGCAGAGTTCTTGCAATTTGATCTTCACAGCCTCTGCTGTTTATTTAAAAAGACTACTCATGACTTTTTTACTGCCTGCATTAGTTGATTTGATAATTTATTTGTAGGCAGTGTTTGCTCCAAGGATTCACCAGAGCTGCTGCTTAATTCACTCACCCACAGCTGACTTCACTGCCAGTTGCAGAGTGTCTTGGAGCTTCCTCTGGATACCATCCAGGTATTCCAGAAGTGCACAAGAGNTGGGGATTTACAGGGCAGTTCTCTGGAAAGTCAAAATGAGGTTTTTGGCAGAGGGTTGCAGAAGGGAAACTTTTTTCTTCTTATCTCCAGCATAAAAATGATGGGTGAGTAAGAAGTGACCTCTTGAGCTGTGTGAAATGTGTAATGGCTGTTCCTAGTCCTGCTCTCAGTAAACCTGTAAAATTGTGGATAGTGAAGGTTTGAAACATGTCAAATACTGCTCTTAAAGCTCTCAGAAACGTGTATGTACATTCATGAATTTTTCTTAAATTAAGTAATAATATTGAACACATTTATCATCTTTTTTATGGGCAGCCTGATAGTGCTGTGTGCTAAATACTAAATTGTCATGAGAGTGAGATTCAGAGCTCTGCCAGGAGGAGAATCAACACAGCAAAGCTTTTCCTACTTGTTAAAACCTGGCTTAAACAACTGATTTAAGAAATCAAGTAGTTTAAGACACAAAATTAAAACCATAGTTTAAATCAGTTCATAGTGGGAAACACAATTAATTTTTATGTAAAGGACTACCCAGGCATGCTGTGGGGGGAAGAAAGGTCCTTGAAGTGCTGTTTGCTGTATGTAATTTCATAAACCTGTTCTCCATATAAATGTGGGCTGCTTTATCCTAGGAAGCACTGGATATTCTATAACCTTAATTAAAACTGTGCCTTATTTACAGTGTGGGCCTGCTAAGTGCATTGTGCCATTATTTAATACTGTTATTCAGTGTTTGTTTCATTCAGTATAAAGCCCCACATCCCACCCACCACTGGGTACTGTATTTTTCATAGAAACACTGACATATCCCATAATTTTGCTCCTGCAGCTCTAGTCTTGTGCTCTACCTTTTAATTTTTAAAATAATCTTTTTGTGTGTGTGTGTTCAGATAACTCGTGTCTTTATTACTGAAGGTACATCTGGAAAAAACCGTGTTATTATGGGATGGAGTTCTGCCTTCCTTCTGTCTGAGACAGCCTGTTTTGGAGAGGGGCAAAGCAGGTCATATCAGTGGTAAAATCAAGTTGTGTGAAGTGCAGAGCTTCTGATGAGCTGTTCTCTTATCTGACATTACATATGAATAGAAAGCAAGTTGCCTGTAAAGCTTGCTTTAAATTTTAATAAACTGCAGAAAAGATAAGTGGTAATTTCCTGATGTGGATGCATCTAGAACAGCCTGCTAAACCCAAATTCCAAGATCATAAATTTTAAAACGAATCTTTGTGGCTTGAATTTTTAAGCTGGCATGATAGATTTAAATTTTAGGGAAATAAATTTCCCTTCCTCTCCTCTGTCTGTATCAATCTTACTGAAAAACGACAGAAGATTCGAATTTGAGAACACAATGAAAATAAGAGGAATGGAGAGCAATAGAGGCGACTAATCCTCTAATTACTTTCTCTGAACACTGGGAATTGGGCTGCAGAATATCCTTCAGTACAATCTAGAGTAAGCTAAATTTATTCCATTCCAAAGCTATAAAGGGAGGGATTTTGCTACCAGCTCAGAATAGTAATGGGCTGTGGTGGTCTTTATCTGATGGGAGCAAAGCAGATGTGGCTGCTCTGTCAAATGCCTGTTTACAGACTTGAATTTTCCTGCCTGTTAATTGCCCTGTGCTCGCCCTTTCGCACCCTGGGGTTTGAAATATAACTAAACAATTCCATGATTTTATAAACCATGAGGTAGAGCCTTCTGCTCTGGGCATGGGGGTTGAGGATGTGGCACATTTACAAGTGACTGTTTGTGTTGGACTCTGCTATAAAAGTTCTCTTTGGCTCCACACTGATATCAAAACTATTTAGTGGCAGACATGACCTGTATTTTGGCTCAAATGCTCTCAGGCAGTTCTTTTGTGCTTGCTTTGCTCAGTAGTGTACTGTTGGTATTGATAGTTTCCCCAGTCCCTTCTTCCAGACTGAAGTTTAGTAAATACACAAAGATGCTGAAGTTAAATGTGTGGCTTTCAGCTGAACCTTCCTGTACTGGTGTTGCCTGTGTTTTGTGAACTTGGCTGGGAGCTCAGACAGTCAGAGTTCTGAAGTAACACCCAGGGACAAAACATTCTGGGATAAATGAATCCTAAATTTGGTTGTAAGCACTTTGCTGTAGTTCTGGTGTGTCCTGAGAATGTGGTTTGCTTTCTCACTGTCCTTCTCAATTTGCAAGGTGGAGAGGCTGTACCGCTCCCACATCCTCCCAGAGCTGGGACACCTCCTGGCTGCAGAGATGGTCTTTTTTCTCTCTCCCTTGGATAATTTAGGAAGGTTTGGGAATCGAGGCCAGCCTTGTTTTCAGTTCTGCACAGATTCTGAGACAGCACCAGAGGGGTTTACAGTCACTTATGTTTTGAAATGAGCTTGGCAACTGCACATGTGGTGAGGAGAGCTCCTTGCTTCCCACTTGCTAGCAAGTTGATTTTTCAACTCCCGTGCAGCACGCAAATCAGGATTTAATTCTGACTGCTGTTTAATGTATTATCTTGTTGACTTAAATCACTTAAGTAGCTCAGTTAAACACAGTTCAGTGTGTGTGTGTGTTTTTAAATACACTAAGTTGTGTATAAGGAATGTGAGTAAGCTCTGAACTTTGCACATGAAGATGCTTGGTAATGTGTATAAATGAGAACTGGAAAGGTTACAAATACTGTGTTCATTGTGTACTTGTGGGGCTAAAGAAACCCAAACTGGTATTTTCCTAGGTGCAAGATGTGGGCTGTTAACTTGTGTTAGTGCACTGAGAAGTCAGATCCTCCCTTTCATCCCTGTAGGAGACAGATCCTACAGATTTACCTATCCTGTGCCTTCTGCCCCCAAAATCTCTTGCAGTAAGGATGGGCTTAACATACTTTTGTTAAGAGCTGCTGTCAAGTTTGCCCAATGTGGTTCAAGCACCAGTTGAACTATTCTACAGGATACTGTTTTGTTATTGAAATTTTCCACGGAGGAAATTGCCACAAAGTCCATTTTGCAATGATGTGTTGTAGTTCCTGTAGGAATCCCAGACCAGTAAAAAAGAACCTGATTGCTTTTGGGTTTGTTCTGTCAGAGTGCCTTCTAGCAGGACAATATTCTGTAGTGTGAATTCTAGAAAGCAGCTTCTGTCCCTTGATGGGCTATATAAAATATAACTGCTTTTTAGAAGCACTGAATGGCTTTTTGGCAAGAGGAATTTGTTGAGTTTTTTCTCCCCCTCTTGAGAGAGTTTTGTGCAGCTGCTTAACAGGTCTGTTAAGGTAACTGTCTAGAGAGTCTTTGGCTGTCTTAATGTAAAACTGACTTGTATCAGATGCAGTTTATGGTTTCTGGGAGCTGTGGAATGATCTGTAGCTTCTCCTGCCGTTATGATGTGCTCTCCTTTGGCAGGCAGGCACAGCTTGGTGCTCAGGGCTGCTTTGATTCACAGAAGCATTCACTGCTGATGAGCCGAGTGTACAAATCTTTCAGGCTGTGTATTGATAGAAACCCTTGAGGGGACTTTATCACTATTTTTTTTTGTCTGGCTTTTAGTTAAGGAGTCTAATTTGTGGCTATTTTGTGTGCTTGGCATACCCAAATACATGAGTGTAGCCAGGCATCTGCTGCTTTTGTTCCTGATGTGTATAAATGAATTGTAGACTCTTGGCACCAGAATGTTCAGTTACGAACACTGTTGCATCCTTCTCTAATTACTGATATTTTTGTGGGTGTGTCAAGAGTTTTGGGGATGTGATCCAGCTGCAGTGACAAAATCATGTTTATGCCTTCGTGTTTAAATCCATAGGCTGCTAGCCTTTCCAGAGAAATCCTACTCTTAGGGAATTAATACCAGGAGTTTCAGGGTCAGAAGTTTTGCTTTCCAGAACGTCACACATGAAGGAAGGTCTTGCTGGTGTCCAAAAAATTATCTTAATAATTTGTTTGTAGTCTGTATTGCCAGGATTATAGAAATCTAACCTGTAATACGGTGGGGGATCCCCATATACTCTGTAGGGATCAGTTAAGACTCTTTTTAATGAAAAGATAATCCTTGCTGGAGTAAGTGAGAAGTAATGGGATTCTTTTTTTTAAGTATGGATAAGTTATTGTTCACTGCAAATATACAAAAAATGCAAAACTTCCAAAAATATGCACATGACAGTCTGATACTACCACTCTTAAGGTCTCCTATCAAACAGATGAAACTCTGCATAGGACAGTGATACGCAGAAATGTCTCTGAGTCTCCAAAGCAGCTGAAATGTGTCCTCAACACAGGATTCCCTGCAGGCAACTCCAGAGCAGCTGTGATAGAAAGTGTCACAGCAGTGTGTAGGCACCAGTGTGTCCAGAGGAGCATTCTGGATTTTGGGAAGGGTGATTTATGCTGTGGGTAGTTGATGTATCTGACACTGCTGCAGCCTTGTGTGATGCCTCTGAGCTGTCTCTGGCTCCTCTGCTTGGGGGAGGAAATTCAGCAAGCTGACTAAAGGAGGAGAAATACAGATAATTTCAAAGATAGATGGAAGATCACTTGTAATATAATGTTACTGAACATGACAGAAAAAAATGGAAGGAGAGAAGAAAGATTTTAAGGGCTAGAGAAGTGAAAAGGTGAGATTGGGAGGAAAATGATTCATTGGTTGGTTCTGTTAAGTGTTGGCTCACGACCACCAAAAGTTGATGATTTACAAAGCCACTCCTGAGCTACTGCATCGTAAAGTTGGTGCCTGTTGGTATAAACTGGTGTCTACTTTGAGCTGCTTTTACTTATTAGGGAGAACAGCTGGGCTTGGAGAGCTGGTCAGTAGTCCTAGGAATGAGGTGGGACTCTGGTCTGGTCAGTGGCTGCAGAAATGATGCTTTGGACCCCTAACTTCAATCTGTGCAATTTTCACCAACACCCACTGTGCATTTTGAAGATGCTTTGAATAGTCCCTTTTGTTTGAGGAGTAGCCTACTGTACATTCTTCTGAAAAGCAGAGTACAGCCAAGTGTTCCAGCAGCCCTGATGTAGCTTTATAGTAACTTCTCTAGGAAAACTTCTAGATTTCTGCCTCCTTCCTTGCTGCAGTACCCAACCAGAGAATGAGAGAATGGCATGTTTTGATGCTGCCTCTAGAGAGGGTGCTGTGTGTGGTATTGGCTGGTTGTCTAAAACAACACAGACTCAGCAAATGCAGAAAATGGTTTAACATCTGCCTGTTGAAATGATAAATGGTGAATTGCTCGAGTGGCAGCACACAACCCCACATGTGCACTTGGAGCAGATGGCTTTGATGTGTGCTCAAGACAAATGTGCTGTCCCTTCTGCCCCTCCCACCTCCAACCTCAGCAGGAAAGGGTGCACAGAGCAAACCTGGGAGGGCTTCAAAAGCCATAAAAACGTGAGGTGTAAATAAACCACACTGTGCTGACTTTGTGTAGTCACTGAGCCTTGAGTTTTGGGGGGTGATCTGCATTCAGTAAATTGAAGTGGGGTGGGTGACCTGCCATTTGCATGCTTCAGCTGGTTCATTGTGACAGGGATTGCAGACAGTGCCACACGTAGGTCGTTTCAAAGTGACAAAATTTAATTTCTTTATGGTGGCACATTTCCTTCCCTACATGCAGTTACTGGCTCTTGGTCTTTTTTTGGCCATTTCCTAACACTCATTTAGTTGTCAAGAGAATATTGACAGATGAAGTATTAGAGATAGACAAGGTGTTATTGGTATTTCAAAAATGACTGCATAGATATTGCAGTTATAATGTTTATAAGAAAAGGGAAAGCCGTGGAAGAATGGGTTTGTATGGAGTTGTGCAGGAAGCAGATGCAGAGTTCAAGAGCTGGGCCAGTGAATTGGGTTTGTACAGATATTTTGGCCTCTGCTACAGGCACATGAAACCCATAAGGTTTCCATAATAATGTCTCTTTCTTTGCAGAAGGCTATAGGAAAATTACAGTATATACATAATAGCTGTATCAGTAAGCAGAGGCCAGTGTAAATTCCTTGGAATGCAGTGTTAGAGAAACAGTAATTCTGGGCAATTACTGTTAGGTTTGAGACAGAGTCAAATTGCAAACAGTCTTTAGCTAATGTTCTATGAATTGGCATTTGTCTTAATTTCCTGGGAAACTTTCCAAGTGGTGGACACACTTTTCTGATGTGGGTGAAGTATCAGTGGCTCATGCTCATGAGCTTTTGTTACGTTTTCTTACCATAACTCAGAGTCTGCTGGCTCTGGCAGTCAATCTGTCCAAAAATCCAGTGGAAATGGGATGTGTTCTTTGCTTTTGAAGGCTTCCTTCCTTGCTGGCTAAAGCTTCCTTTTAAGTTGCAAGATCTTTTGTCTGACACCCCTGAGTGTTTCTTGTGTTCTCTTTTAGTAAAAGCAATGGAAGGCCGGCAGCCAAGTCCAAAAGCATTTAACTCATGAAGGCTCTGCTGTCATTAATTTTAAACACGTCACTGTGGTGTCGGTCAGCTCGACTACCAACAAAGAAAACTAAAGTGTTCCCATAAATCATTTTATTGTCCTAATCCAACCTAATTAACTAAACTAAAACTCCTATTCTGATGAAGCAGCCCTTCCTGTGAGACATCTGCCTCTTTCTTAATGGATTTTAGCTTTTATTTCTGCTATAGTGCACAAGAGTTGGTGACCGTAATAACGTTAAGTCCCTCTTGCCATCTTTGGGGAGCTCACCTGGCACAAGGGATTGGTTAATTTTAAATTTCCAAATGCAGGGATTTATTTTTTTTTTCCCCCTTGGAAACATGGTTTGCAAGCCAGGAGGAAGCTATAAAATCTCTATTTCTAGAAGTGGATTAGACTTGTTCCCTGCAAGCTTTGCAAGCAGCAGCCTAAAGACTGTGAGAATTTTGGGATCTGCTTCTGTAGTTCATTGACACACTCCTGACACGGAAGGTTTGACTTCATAGTGTTAAGTTGATGTAATCGTGCCGTGAGCTCCTGACCTGTTCTTGAACTCAGGGGCTGGAGGTGACTGAGGGGAACGAGCAGCACTGTCAGTGAGCAGGGGTGTGCTGTCTATAGCAGGAGATGATCCTAGAAAGGGAACATCTGCTTGAGGACAGATGTAAATTCAGTATAGGAGAAAAAGGTGGAAATTCTGACTAAAGAGCCATTTCTGCTCTTGGGGATAATCTGTTGAAGATTTAAGTTTTAGTTTTGTTCCCTCCTTTTTCTGTATCTTTGCTAAAAAAGCAGAGCACTAACAAACACTGGTTTTAAATATAACCCTTATATATTCTTACTCCCTTTATCTACGAGGTGACTTTATGTGGGGTGAGAGAATTCTATTTTCTCACTTCTTGGAATGATGATAAAACTGATAGCATCCACCTTGCTAGGGGAGTGAGTGGAGAGCAAAGAATTCAGATGGACTGAGATATTCCAGGGGCTGCCAGAGCTGCAGTGTTGCTGCTGGGAAAGCAGACTCTGTTTGATCTCTATTTGATCTTGGATCCTCTGAGACCTGACAGATTTGTAAGTCGTAGCCTTTAGCTGCTGCTTTGATTGTGAGGGCAAAGTGCTGGAATGAGGTTTTGTTCTCAAAACGGAGAGAAAGGAGCAAGAATGACAAAGTGTATGTAAGGAGGCAGGGGAAAAACCAAGACCAAGTGTAATTCCAGCCAGCAGGAAGGATATAACTGGAAACTTGAGCTGCTAGAAAGTTGAAAAATGAAAAGTAAATTTAAAAAAAGAATGTTTGCTTGGGCCATGTTATTGTGGGGGTGAGTCATGGACCTTCTCCTCTCAGTTTGTGTTAAAATTGGGCTGTTTTGATCCAAAATCACCAGAACATAAATCTTGAGGTAGTGGGGGGAGCTGTGGGGTTTTCCTGGAGCAGTGGGGAGGAATCTTCCTGCTCACCTTAAGAGAGGGTTCAACATAAACTGAGGCTTGGAGCCTCCATCTGGAAAACCCCATGGAGATGGATGGATTGCTGTGCAAACATGAGCCCTGTCTTGGAAAGGTGCTGAGGAAATCTGTCCCTTCATGTCATGGAGAATATGGCACCTCAGGGTTTCCTTACTGTTTTTGTTTGGCCTTTGGACTTCTAAAAATCCCTCAGCCTCACAGTGGACACAGTCAGTAGAAGTGGAATTATTCTGGAAAATCTCTAGCTGCTGCTTGTTCCCCCTATTCCTCTACAGGGTTTTTGTCACTTCATCTGCACTTTGCTCTCTTTTTCCTCCAAAGGGAGTTACTTGAACTCAGCAGCTCCAGACAGTTAAATGTATAAAATCAGCTGTTGTGCAGGCAGCTGAATTCAGCCAGCCTGTGTTTCCCCACCGACATTCCTGCTGAACAAGAGGTGGGATGTGCTGTGGCCAGCCTGGAGCCACATGGTTTGGATTGGCTTGGTTGTCTCAGGCCATGGATGTTAGCAAGCTTTTTCCAGCATTTATATCTGTTGGAAACTAATTCGGGGTGTTTTTTTTTTTTTTCCCCTGTTCAATTGATAATTTTCATTAAACTTTTAAGAACCTGAAAAATAGGAACAAACTGCTCGAAGTAAGCTCAGGAAAGTGTAAAGGAGCCCAAAATGCTGAAGTGCCTGAAGGAAGATTTCTCATGGTTCCATGACTACTCAGGTGAAACCACACCCTAGGATTTATGTTTAGATTTGATGATTTTAAAGGTGTTTTAAAACAAAAACGATTCTACAATTCCATTCACTCAAAACCTGAGTGGATTCTAAGAAAAAGCTTTGAAAATACCCAGTATTGCTCTGGTGGATTATGGCAGTCTTGGAGGTGAAGTGACAGAGGTAGAGTTTAATGCCAGGTTCTTGTTCTTCCTAGTCCTGTCTCCTGCCTGGAAGGTGGACATGGTGTTGTCCAGCCTGAAACTCTGAATTTGTCTTCTAGAACTTGTGAAGCTGCTGTAATTCTTGTGGGCATCAGGGCTTTTCTCACTACCTCAGTTGCTACACCAGGGCAGCTATGTGACAGCACCAAGGGGTTTTGAGGGAAGAATCCTGCTGACAGGAAAAAGTCTGGAAATTTGAATGCTAGAAGCAGTAAAAAGGCAAACTCAATATTTTGGTGGCAACAAACCAGATTTGTGCAATCAATCTCTGGATTCTTTTGGGACTTGTAGTAATGTGGTTCTGTAGTTCCTCAGGCAGTCAGAATCTTTCATGATTTTGCCTGTGTCTGCATTCCACTCACAGAAGTGTTTTATTAGGAGTCTGTGTAGTTACTAAAATACTGTTACTTGTCACTTCTTTTTTTTTTTTTTTTTTTTTTTTTTTTTTTTTTTTTTTCTTTTAATTGGAAGTGGCCAATTGCTTTGAGACCAACACTTAAAATGCCTGTAAAGTGTCTTTGAATTAGAGCAGCTGTTGATGCTGAGCAGGCTGTGAAAGCACACAAGTTGAAACATTTCTCATAACGTTCCTGGCTTTTTCCAAAAATGATTACACAATTCCAGGAAATTAAATGTAGCATTTCTTCACTGAGAATAACTGGGTATAAATAATGGAAAACAAAGAGGTGGGGAAAGGAGTACACACAGGAAAGAAGATTGTCCTACCCTGGAATTTGAGAGAACACACTGACCCTGGTCAGTATTATTAATATATCTAAGCCCTGAGTCTGTAGGCGTAGGGCACGACCTTACTCAGTAATTCAGGAAGTCCTTGTGTTTCCCTCCATGCTTTTTCCATCCTTCAGACTTTCAGCTTGGGCTCTCACCAAAGCTTCCATGTGATCCAGAAGCCTGTCTGACACGAGCTGAGCTTAGGGCACACATCCCTGCCTGGGAATTCTGTCTGGGTGCTGGTGGCCAGTGCTGCACAGGGTGGCTGGAGCTGCAGTCAGGACTGTAACATGAACAGCCTGTCCTCTACTGTATCCCAGCTGCAACAGAGTTTTGTGGAAATGAGTGAAACCTTGAGTATCAAAACTGCTGTTTTCTGATGCTTGAAATGGTGATATCTAATAATATGAAAATAAACTGATTGTTGCCATATCAGGTTTAAAACTTAAGGTAGAAGAGTCTCTTACATTTCTTTTATGTCCTGGGAACACCTGACACCTGCCCAGGGTTTGAGATCCCTTTCTTAGTTGTTGAACAGTCACACAGGAAAAACTTCTGAGACCACAGCTCAGTGTCCTGGCAGGTCACAGTGTTAGTGACTTACCAAAACTGCATCTTGGTGCCATTTGTTAACTGTGTGCCACTGTACTGGCTACCACAAACCACTATAAATAATCTGGGAAATTCAGAAACTGCCTATTGCTGACTACCAAGTGTGTTTACATCACTTTTCAGCTGTTACAACTCCTAGACTTTGTCTTCAAGTTTTGTTAAAAGCTTTATTGCAGAAAAGAAGGACTGGGAAAGGTCCTCTTGCCTCATCATAGGATGGTTTGGTGGGAAGGAACCTTAAAGATGATCCAGTTCCACCTCTCTGCTGTGGGCAAGGACATTTTCCACTAGACCAGGTGCTGGAGCTTCCAGCAGGAGGCATGCTGCAAAAGCAGTGTCTAGTGATGTAAATGCATGAGCTTTGCAAAAAACAATTCTTCCATTATGTGTTTTCAGTAATCCTCTGTCAAATGCTCTTGCTAACCCTTAGCAGGCTTTTAGTATGCACATAGATGTTTTTAATACCTCCAGCATTCAGAAGGATTTTTAATGATTTGTTCAATAATTGATGTAGCTTTGGCATAATTTAGGCTTTTGTGAGAGATGGCAGGCAGATGAGTAGAATATATGTAGTTGTTTAGTTTAATCATCCCTATCTGTGAATTCTTTAGGTGAAAAGCAGAACGAAGGAATGGAACAAGTGAGAGAACCTCTTGGAGAAAATTATCCCCTTAGCTGAAAACTGGAGAAAGCCTTAATTAACCTATTAATTCATTGCTTAAGTGTCTGCAAAGTGTTTCCTGAGCAGTAACAGTCATTACCTTCCAGAATTGTGTGTGGTTATATGGACCTTTATATTTACATCTATTTCCCTGTTAGCCAATAGATTCAGTTTCTCAGCTTGTTTCCCTCAATCTTGGTGAGATAAAGCAGAAAATAGGAGCTGTCCTCTTCTTTTAAATACTAAAATACTATTTAGTCTTTGATGCTAAACCCATATCTATAGACACCAGTGTACTTTGACAGGTAGTAAGAAGTACCCTTTAGTGAGGAAAATCACATAGAAAGTGTTTGGATTTTGTCACTAGTTATATAAAATTGCTGGGTTCTTTCTGATACAACCAGAAATTTACTTAACAGTAATGATATCCCTGAAATCCTGGCTTTTAACTGGAAATCAGTTCTATTGCTCACTTACTTCAAAAACAAACAAGTCAAAACTCCTCAGCTCCAAGTCTTTGCTAGGGTACAAGTTGCTACAAGGGTTAGGAACTGAATATAATTTCAGAGATAAAAGGTATTTGGAGTCTAAACTGTAAAAATGCGAAGTATTGGATACTTCTGAACTAGAAACAAGTAAGTGCATCTTGGGGTTTTCCATTGAAAACAAACAAAAGAAATCCTATTGTATGTGTTTACCCAACCTTGTAATAACATGTTACGATACACTGCTTTTCCTGATCATAGCAAAGGTGTTTATGTAGCAAAATGAATTTGATTACAATGTTTTTGTGTGTAATAGACATCATCTTTTTTTTTCCTTCACCAGGCAATCAGCTCAAAAGGTCACCACAGTATCTCTTTCACATTATCCAGAAGCCAGACAGTTATAGTGGAATATACTCATGATAAAGACACAGACATGTTTCAGGTAAGGCTCTGAAATACTTGAATTGTTTTTTAAAAGCAACATATGGGACTCCAGTTCTGCCTTATCCTCTGGGTATTTTCTGTGACCTGTGGGATTTCCATGGTCAGACCCAGCTGCATTAATATGAGAGCACTTTGAAATACAGCATTATTCTGCTCTTCGCAAATTCACACCAGCATCTGGTAATATTCTTACTGGCTTACTCCTTTAATTGTACTCTGCCTTTTCTGCAAAGACAAACAGTACTGGAGAGAAATGTGTGCTCTGTTTGGACTCATGAATGAGCATGGAATTACACCCACCACCCTCCAGTTAATCACATAGCTGCAGTAAAAAGGAAGTGGAAGGAGTAGGACGTGGGAGGGGGAAGGAGGAAGGTGAAAGGAGCTGTGCACTAGGGGAGACAAACCCATGCTAAATGAGAAACTGTTCCTGAGGGTGTGCAGATCTCTCAGGTGGTGTAGGGGACTGGCCTCAGTTTCTCTAAGCTCCCATCTTTGTCCAACATGTCCTCACTGTCCCTTGTCTGCATTTGTGGTTTTCTGCATCATTTAACATTCTGCTGACCTGAGGGATTTTCTTTTGCCATGGTTATTTTTGTGTATAATAAGAGAGAGCAGAAATCCTGTGCAAACTTGGACTTCAAACTTGGGGAACCCAAACATGCCAAACCACCTTTTTTATTCTAGACTGATTAGGTCTGTGTTATCTTTGACCTCTAATTAGAGCATCTCACCAGGAACTGTTAACCCTCCTCATTCAGCCTTTCATATTTAGAAGGGTCAGCAGTTGAGTGCTGTTGACAGGGGAGGAAATATCTCTTTGGAGATGCCATTGCTTCTCTTGACTTCTGTGTTTTGCTCTATATTAAATTTTCCCAGTGTGACTGAAACTATTAGGTCTAAATAGGAATTGATTAAAACCTAGTCTTGTTCATTTGCTGCAGAATGAAGGATTGAGCAGCCAGGGTGAACTGAAATAGGTTTTTCTGTGTTGACTAGTGAAAGAAAAATGTAACCCATCCATTGGGGTTACTGTGTGATACTTGAGCTCTTGAGTAGCTCCAGTGAAATTTTTTCCTGTATATAAATTTTGAAAAGCCATTTTTCAAAGCTAGAATTTTTCCCCTTCTTGAGTACAGCAAAAAATTAATAAAGAGTTGCAGAACAGCTTCTTTTCTGTGCATATTGTACAGACAGCTATTGCATAATGTCCTAGTGATGGGTACAGCTTTTATTGGGGGGGGATAAGACACCATTTCAGCCTTGGGATGTGTAGGGGGTCCTGCTGTGACTTGATCTCAGTGTGATCTCTGAGTGCTGGGTCCTGGTTTGTGTTCCTGCTCTCTCTGGCTGGTTCCTGAGGATTGCAGGGACTGATGGCTGGGGAGAATGGAAACAGGAGTGCTCTGGGTGACTGTGGCACTGAAGCAATGCCAGAGCAGTTGAAGAGGTTTCTATTATTTATATGAGCCATTAGATTTTAACTGTTCTCATGACTCTGTTGGAGAAAAGTTACTTGAGGATGTTTAGTGCAGCCCTGTGGTACATGATGACAAATTTCATGTTTGTTGTTGCACAGAGTAGAATTTCACTGTTGGGCAGCCATCACTTGGACAGACAATCCTTGGAGTTTGCTGTTTTCTTTTCAAATGTGTGTTCTTGGCTTATGTAGGATGTGGAAGTTGAAAAGGGAAGGATAATTCCTGGACCACAGCATTATCCTGAGCCTTGAGGCCCCACTTTGATTGTTGCTAACATGTATTATCCTGGGCAAATCACTTGGCTTTTTTGCTTCATTCACACTGTCCTTCCTGAGCTGCTGTTCTGCTGTGTTGCTTGTAGCTTTGCTTTTTCTGGTTGGTTTTTTTTTTTTTTTTTTTTTTTTTTTTTTTTTTTTTTAATGTAACTAGATTATGAAATCTGTGTGCAAATGCTACCATGCACCTTTGTCTTAGGGACATCCAGATCAGATTTCTTCATTTAATTACAAAAAGAATGTCCAAATGTGTTCCTCTGGCATCTCCCAGACTCTGTATGCTCCAGCATTCATGTGCTGCTATAAATGAAGATTTTCTCAAGAGTTCAGCTGATGCATCATCAACAGAATGCTTAAAGCTGAATCTGTTCCTTCATGGTTTGATGGGGTGAGCATGGCTTGGTTATACCTGTTCATGCCACTACAAAGAACCAAAATGTGCAGCTCCTACCCTAAATAACTACAAGTTTACACAAGAAGCAGGTACATTCAATATGAAACATTGATTTTTTTTTTTCCTGAAGAACGACCCTTCAGAAGATGCAAAATCCAATGCTTGCTCTCACCAGAGTGAAATCCTGTTGAAGGCCAGGAAGCTGGAGCTGTTCAATTCTGTGCTGGCAGAGTTTGCCTTGTGAGGAGCTGTGTTTTACCAGCACTGCTGTGACTGACAGCAGACAGCAGCAAACCCAGGGCCTGCCTGCCTCTTACACAGCCTTAACAATCACCTGCAGGGGAGACAACACTTGCTGCCTGTGCAGCACCTGGCACATTGATGGGTTCCTGTTGGAAGTAACTTGGGGAAATCATATGGCACAGTTAACAAGAAGGGTCCTGAAATAGCTAGAAAGAAGAAAATCTTCTGTGCTCTGGAAGAAAATGAGTAATGAAGTGTGTGAAGAGCAGCTCTAAATAATGGAACTTGGTCTGTAGTGACTGTAGTCAGACTGCAACAGCAAAGGAGTTAAAAGTTTTGGAGGGTGGATGTTGATAGCATCAAGTTTTTCATTTATTGCCTAGGCACTTAATTTTCAGGTGATCTTAAACCCAAATTTGTGTTTTAATACGGAGCTTGAGAAAATTGCAAGATTTTGAAGGCCACTTCTTCATATAAATTCTAATGCTGAAAAGTAGCACCATACATGAGACTGATCCTCTAGAAGGCTTTCTCAACAGGAAAAGGAAAGAAAACCAACTATTTTAAATATTTGATTTTGCATAGACATACTTGTGACTCAAATGAGATAAGTACTTAAGTGTTTATATAAAATGCTACATGTCATTTCAGAGAGTTAAAAAAAAACCACACAGAAGCATTGTTTATAGATCTTAATGGTTATATCCAAACATATCTGGGTTTCATGGTGAATGATTAGTGTGATGTAAGAAAGGCTGGGAGCACACACTTGGGTGCTTTGTCATCCTTTAAGGAAAAATGAGGCAGGTTTTTCTCTAATTGCATCTAAAAGCTTCGAGAGAATGATTTATTTCAGAGACTGCAAAAGGCAGAAACTTGTTATGAACAAATTAATTTCATATTTGTTATTGATTATCATTTAAGAGACTCCACATACAGACAGAGAATAGGCAAAAGTTATTCATGAGGTTCCTGCTGCTGCTCAGTGCTGACTCTTAGCAGGAATTGCTTTGGATGGGAAATAGAAGCCTGTTAGAAATAATACTGTAAAAGGAAGAAGAATATTACTTTGTAGGATTGAGCTTCAAGTTGTCAAGTTACATAAATCAGAAATATCCCATATTAAATAGTTTCTAAACTCTGTCTCCTGGGTATTCCAGTAGACACTTTCTGTGAGAAATTGAAATGTACACTTTTGATTAGGCCTTGTTGGGTATTTCCTGTTCAGGGACCTCATCCCATTTTCTACTTGGGCTGAGCCCTGTGATATGGAGACAGTAACTGGATGTGTCATTGGAGACAGGAATTTTGACATGTGCTAGAGTGTAACCCTGCAAAGCAGAGCTTGAAGCCGGAGAGAAGTGCAGGTGAGATCCCTGTACTATTTCCATCAATTTAGTTGTGACAAGGCTTAGGTGTTGGCAATATTATTCTCCTTGACTCTTGAACAATGGTTCTGTAGAGCAGGTTTAGCTGCAGAGATGTTTGTTAATGATGGAACCATGCATGGCTCCCCATAGGTGGCTTTCAAGAGCAAGATCTGGGCAGAATGAAACTTCTTGGGGGACAATGAGATCATGTTTAGTGAGGGGGTTATTTTATATCAATGTAGATACCTGGTACTGAAGGTAGTTTCATGTGAAGAGTATTCCTAATTCTGTTTGATCACAAGGTATCTGTAAAATTAATATTCTGTTCCACTTCTTGTTCCTCAGCTCCACTTTCCCAGTTAAGCTCAAAGTTGGTGTAACACTAATTTCCCTGTAGAAATATTGATAAAGCCTCACTGTCTGCCTGGCAGTCAGATCCCTCCATCCATGCAGTCATGAAGTTTTCTGTTCCAGATGTTTCTATCTTTAGAACTAAATTTTTTAGTTGACAAGATAGAAAAATATTCCTGTCTACTGATAAGTGTGGTTCATTTCTGCTCAACTCCAGAAAGTTTTTTAATTCTGTTAGTCACGCGTGTGCACAATTAGGAATAAATTTCATCATATGGTGGGTTTTGCCTGAAAACTCTTCTTTCTGGGACTACAAATCTTCAAAACATGAAGGTGGGTAGCTCTTTGTTATGACATATCAAAATAACTGAGTTCTGGGTCGAAACAAAGTCCTTTATTTTCATGGCAAATGAATCTGGAACTGGAAATGTGAGTAAAACTCATCAAGCCAGTGTTTTCTTAACTGACAGAATGTAGTGGCAAGTAATGTGCTGTGGTTGGATGAGGACATAGCAAGGTGATAATACTTTTTTGTGGTGACAGTACTCTTATCAGACAGATCAGCTGTGTTGATTTATTTCAAGCAAGCATGAACATCACTTGTGGTAAGTGAAAATTTGTCATTCCATGTCTGTGATGTGTTTCTGCCTAGGACAAGTGTGGAAATACAGGTTAGTCTCTGCTTGGATATTGCCATCCAAAAATTCAGTAGACGGAAGTTTACTGATGTCATCAGTATTAACCTGGCAAAACTGTGTCCTGAATACTTCATGGTTCTGTGGGTATTTCTAGTTTTAACATTATCTTAATTTTTTTGCAGGTTGGGAGGTCAACAGAAAGCCCCATAGACTTTGTAGTAACAGATACTATTTCAGGAAATCAAAATAATGATGAAGCCCAGATTACCCAGAGCACCATCTCCCGATTTGCCTGCAGGATTGTTTGTGACAGGAGCCCACCATACACAGCAAGGATCTTTGCAGCTGGCTTTGACTCATCTAAAAATATATTTCTTGGTGTAAGTACTGCTAATAATGATGTTACGAGCAAGCTCTGGTTTATATTCTGTTCTTTTCAAGCCCCCAAATCTCCTTGTACTGGTTGATAACTTGTACTGTCATCAGACTTTCATTACTCCAATGCACCAGCTGCAGTGTTAAGTAGAAACTGCAGTTTTATGTGCCTGAGTTATCACCAGCAGAGACTCGTGGTCGTAATTGTCTTTAACAATGAAGCTGCACTTTAGTAACAGTTAGTGGATTTTCTTTAGGTTGGTTTGATGTATTTCTGATAGTCACTGTGACTGTCACACGTAGGAAAAGGCAGCCAAGTGGAAAAACCCCGATGGCCACATGGATGGATTGACAACCAATGGGGTGCTGGTCATGCATCCCAAAGGAGGCTTCACAGAGGAGTCCAAGCCCGGAGTGTGGCGGGAGATCTCTGTCTGTGGGGACGTGTACACGCTCCGGGAGACCAGGTCTGCTCAGCAGAGGGGCAAACTGGTAAGTGGGAAGTAACTAAAATTAACCAGGGGATGCTTGTTTTCCTGGCTTTGAATGGGGGCAGTTACACGGTGACTGTCCCTGGGTACTGGGCACTGCAAGCTTCTAAATCTCTGTGTTACAGCAGATTTTGCACTGCTGTTCTGTTACTGATCGTATGGGAGTACAATCAAAACTTCCTGCTAATGCCACTTTTCCAGCTGAAATAGCACAGAGTGTAAAAGCTAAATAAACTCTGCTCTGGAATCTCCACCTCTGAAATGTTCTGCTGGGACATGGGGATGGGGAGCTGTCTTTTGCAGTACTGCCAGAAGAGTCCACTTTTGTGCAGAAGCAGTTTGGGTGAGGCAGCTTCTCTTTGTTTTACCTGTCATTGGGAAGATGAGAGAAGCCCTGGAAGTATATTCCTGTTTTCCCTTGTGAGGCAGGATGGGCTTTGCCTTTCCCAGAAGTGAGAGATTTCAGCTGCCAGAGACCTGTGTGACACACAAAACAAGGAGAGAAGTTCCATGAACTGACTTTGCAACTGTGCCATTGGCTTTGCAGAAAACTGACTGCTGAAAGAGTAGGGGAATGGAGTTGGGCTGTTCTGCTTTCAGCAGACACCCTGCAGGACATAAATTGCTTTGTCACACTGATGGTGGCAGGCAAACGTCGCCTGGGGACCTGGACAGATGATGTGGCAATTGCAGCCTTTGTATGTGGTTAGCAAAACACCTTTTTAGTGCTGCTAAAGAGAGGCACAGCAAAACAAATGAATCCCCCTCCCTGCATCCAAAATGAGTTGAATTCTCATTTAAATAAAATTGCATGGCACACTGGTATTGATGTGATCAGTATTCGTTGATTGGGTTCATAAAACCAAATGCAGGCTGTATAATGAATTGAACATGTTGCATATGAGGGAGCTTTTTGCTTTGCTGTTTGTGAAGGAATTATCTGAAAAGAGCATCAAATCAAGGCTTCTCTCATCTCTACTTGAACCACGAAATTTTTCTGCTGGAATTACTTTGCACTGGTGACCTCTTATCTGTAGTCTCTATTGTACCACTGAGGTGTTTTGTGCAAGGATGATCCACAGTTAAGCTGTGAATTTAAACTGGATTAAAATGTAAATGCCAAATTGGTTGTGATTCATAGTATTCTTAGGCAGATGTGATGATTTCATGTGACCTACTTAATGTATTTGTTTGTATTTGGCTGTTTGTTCTGCATTAATGGTATTTTCTGCATACTTTCTGTGCATAAAGCTAGGCAGTAGGTCTGGTTTTCTCTTTAATTTTATAAAGAGCCTTTTTAATATATATTCATCATTAATGAACTGATAGCAAAAGCACGGTGCTTATATGTTTGTGACATTAAAATAAAGGATATTTCAGCCAAGTATGATGTGTATTTGGCATAATCCCTTGAAAATATTCTACGTACCTGCTTTTAATCAGGGAGAAGCCTTTAGGCACTGCACACTAGGGCTGTGTTTGCTTGGAATACCTCATTAAATAAAAGGCCTAATGCGTGAGGTGGGTATTTGTTCATAAGCTGAGCCTGTGTGGCTTCAAATTTGTCACCTGAGAAATTCAGCTGGTAATTCAGTGTGCTGCAGTGCTAAGCCATGCAGGTACTCCTGAGGGACACTCTGGGAGTTCATTCTTCTGCAAAATGCTTGACCCTTGCCACAACCCCAGAAAAAATGGTATTTGAGAGGCAGGACAGCTGGCCTGTCCTGGGTATCAGTTTTTAGTCCAAATTTTTTTTTTTTATATACTGTGTGAGCAGCTTCTGTCAGGCTATGTGGGCAAAGAATTCCAGGAGAGAGTCTGCTAATGCAGCCCTTAGGGAATGGCAAGTCTTTTCTTCAGTCTATCAAGACTTACTGAAATATGACAAAGGCAGAGAATCAATATTGGAGAAACACGTGCATGCTCAGGGGCCCAAAGACTGTGTATAATAATTTGTATTGCAACTGGAAATGCAAATCCCCTGTACAAGCACAGAATAAGAGACCAGTGCTTATTGTAATCCTAGATATAGGTTAGGAGGTGAAGTGGATTCAGGCCAACAACAAGACCAAATTAAGTAGCATCTAAGGAGGTTAATGCTGAGCAAGGTGACGTGATGCCTGTAAAAGCACTCAGGCTGAACAACCTCCCCTTGTGTCCTGCCACCAGGTAGAAAATGAGACCAACATCCTCCAGGACGGCTCCCTGATCGACCTGTGCGGGGCCACGCTGCTGTGGAGGACGGCGGACGGGCTGCTGCACACGCCGACGCAGAAACACATCGAGGCCCTGCGGCAGGAGATCAACGCGGCCCGGCCCCAGTGCCCCGTGGGCTTGAACACCCTGGCCTTCCCCAGCATCAACCGCAAGGACGTGGTGGAGGAGAAGCAGCCTTGGGCCTACCTCAGCTGCGGCCACGTGCACGGCTACCACAACTGGGGCCACCGCAGCGACACGGAAGCCAACGAGCGCGAGTGCCCCATGTGCAGAACCGTTGGCCCCTACGTGCCTCTGTGGCTGGGCTGCGAGGCCGGGTTTTACGTGGACGCCGGGCCCCCCACCCACGCTTTCACCCCCTGTGGACACGTGTGCTCCGAGAAATCTGCCAAATACTGGTCCCAGATCCCGCTGCCTCACGGGACTCACGCGTTCCACGCCGCCTGCCCGTTCTGCGCCACGCAGCTCTCCGGGGAGCACAACTGCGTCAAGCTCATCTTTCAGGGCCCCATCGACTGAGAAATCACTTGGCAATGACCACAATAAAAGTTTTCTTTAACGGTTTACTGTGAAGATTTTTGCCACTAACTTTAGATTTGATCCTTTTTTTATAATGTTATTAATAGGGGTTGGTAGGGTGGGGATGGGGGGAGCGCCGAGGAAATGGAGGGACTGTGGTGGAATTGGGATACATTGATACCTGGAACTTGACAGATATCAGTGGTGTTGCATGCTCAAAAGCAGCATATTCATGGAGTCTTCTTGGTCAAATTGTAGTATATTTGTAACCTTTTTATTAGTACCCTGGATCAGAAAAAGGTGTCTTAAATGATTTTTTTAAGCTAAGATTTTTTAACGGAAAGGTTTTTTCTTCTAAACTTTGACAAGCCTTTAAAACCTATTTTTCAAATCTAGAAGGAACATACAGAATGTAACTGTCTTTAATTTGCAATATAATTTAACTTGAATAGTTTCTCAAGGAGCAAATACAGAATGTGTGGACAACCATAGGTGAATGTTCACTAGAGATAATTGGATATGTAAGAGAAAAATTAGCTGCCTAAAGTGTAAAGGATAAAAGCTATTAAAATATCTATTATGGTAGAACAAAGCTGGCCAAAAAGGCATCAAAGATTACTTGAAACTGAGGAAATCCTGTTTGCATTGATTTCCTTTCAGTGTAGTAGATATCCACTGGCTATTAGGTATGGGAGATGGCTGATTATTTTCTGTCCTTTTTTTTTTTTTTCCATTTAACCTGCATCTGGTGAAACCACTTTATTCTTTTCCATACTTAGCTCTGGGGTTTAAGCTGATGTTCTGTGTATGTTTAGTCTGACCTTTTTATTTCTGCTCTTCTCACCTTCACTGCTCCTTGCCCAGGACCTTTGGGTGAGTGGAGGCCACAGAATCCCAGAATGGTTTGGGTTGGAAGGGACCTTAAAGCTCATCAGTTCCAACCCCTTGCCCTGGGCAGGGACATTTCCACTTTCCCAGGCTGCTCCAAGCCCTGTCCAGCCTGGCCTTGGGCACTGCCAGGGATCCAGGGGCAGCCACAGCTGCTCTGGGCACCCTGATGGAGCCAGAGATGTGTCTGGGCTTTACTGCAGTGGTGAAGGGGTGGTGCCACAAGGTTTAGGTACAACTGATACAGAATTTATTTACATAAACCTGAATTCAGGAAAGCACTTAGTCTGTGTTTAAATATAAGCCCACGGCTGGGACTGTTTAGATTCTCAAGAGCTTCAGTGCATTGCGGTTATTTGCTGTTAGGTTTTGAAATAAAAAAGCAATTTAAAATAAGTTATTTTTTTAAGCTCATTTTAAAGCATTTTCACGAGAAGGGAGAGCATCATTTCCAGTTCAGCTGAGCATTTTTGTTCACTTTTCAACTTGCTGCCATCTGTCACCTTTTCTTTTGCAGATTGAGTTGTGTTTGTATCTCTTTTTTTCCCCCAAATGTTTGCAAATCAAACAACATTCAAATGTAATCAAATATATGCACCAGGGTGGTACATCTGAAGTGGATCACTTGAAATTCGTGACTTTTTAAGAGTCATATAAATGTTTACTATGGAAATAATTAAATCAGAATTTCATATTAGGTGTACCCTACCCACTGTTAGACTCATTTCATGCAGAATGGTAACTCTTTGATTTTTTTTTTTTCCTTATGCTTTCTGTGCTCTTGGTATCTGAGGTATCAATCTATCCAGGTTAAAAAAAAAAAATTGGGATAAATCTGTAACATCTCTAGATGAAATAGATCATTTAAGCTCAGTTCTGTTTAATCAACTATAGCTTTTTGCTATATTTGTGCCCTTTGTATAAATATATAATTTATATGATTTTAATATATTCTGTATATAGATATACTTGAATTGGCCTGTTCATATTTTGGTTGTAAAATTGTTTTATAGTTGACCTTATAAACATTTTACATGTCCCTTGCCAATGGTGATGGGATGGACTTTGTCTGCTGCTGTTTTTAATATAATTTTGCTGTATACATGTTCAGCATTTTAATAATTTGAAAATAGCTTTACTTTTCTTTTTATGCTTTTGCTGTTAAAAGAAAAAAATATAACTCTGCAGCATTTTTTTCCTGAAAGCCCCAAACTGTACAGTTTTTGTCCCGCTCAGTGATTGCAAACAGGATAAACCTTGTTAACCTAACACTATATGCTTCTTCCTAGTGCCTTTTCAAAGAGATCCTCTTGTGAGTCCATATTCCAAGTCTGTATTCCCACAAGGCAACCTTGTGGCTCATCTCCATGAGAGTGGCAGCCCAGCCAGATGGGGAAGAAACACCTTTGGCCTTCAGTTGTGGATGTGGAGGTGCCTCTTCCTCGCTCCTAAGCCCGTGCAGGTTCCTCAGGTCCCACAGTGCAGCGTCATTCCTGGTTAGCAGATACCTCACCTGGGAGAGGTGGCCTCGCTCCTGCCCTCCCTGCTGGACTCTGGAAGGCTTCACCTGCTCCGGGAGACACTCTGGACACGGCTGCAGGAGCTGCTCCTGGCTGGCTGCAGCCCTGGAGCTCCGTGTGTGGCATTCCCTGCTCTGCTGACAGCCCTGAGGCTGAGCTGAGCCCCCCCTGCTCCCAGGCACCCACCTCCCTCCCCAGCTGCCTCACTCCCTCCCTTAGCCAGGGCAGTTGAATTGCTGCTTCAGGGTTTTGCATCCCTTGCTGTTCCCCCTGGAAAGGGAATGTGCACTGTTGGAAGGATCCTCACTGGGAGCAGCACACCACCAGGCTTGGGCTGTTTGGCTTGTGTGAAGCAGAGCACTGGGTAGGTAATGGTTTGTATCCGAGGGAAGTATCTGTTTGAAACTGTTTAAACAAGAGTTTTGTTTTGCTTTTACTGTCGGCAGTTCTGTGTAACACAGGCAACGCTGCAGGAAAGAAAACTCTCAGAATCCCAGAATGGGCAAGGCTGGAAGTGACCACGGGGGCTCATCTGGTCTCACCTCCCTGCTCAAGAAGAGCCATCCTGGAGCACGTGGCAGAGGATTGTGTCCAGATGGCTCTGGAATATCCCCAGTGAGGGAGACTCCACAGCCTCTCTGGGCAGTGTGCACAGGGAAGTTCTTCCTCGTGCTCAGGTGGAACTTGTGGGCGTCAGTTCCTGCCTGTTCCTCTTGTGGCACAGAGCAGAGCCTGCTCCATCCTCTTGGCACCCCCCTGTAGGTATTTATACACATTGATGAGGTCCCTTCTTTCATCTCTTCTCGGGGCTGAGCATGCCCAGCTCCTTCAGCCTTTCCTCCTGAGAGAGGCTCCACTCCCTTAATCCAGCTGGGAGGGTTTGCCCTCTGCTGTTCCTGCTCCAGCATCTCCGTGTCCCTCCGGTCCTGAGGAGCCCAGAACCGGGCACAGCACTCTGGGTGTGTCTCTGCAGGCCTGAGCAGAGGGGCAGCAATCTCTTCTGGGAAGCAATTTTCCAAGCTTTGTGTGGAATCCAGGGACTTGCCTGTTCAAATCCAGGGTGAGTCCTGCAGAGTTGGATTTGCTGCGAGGCAGAAGAGTTTGTAACATTGTTTTTCTCAAACCCTGCTCTGGTGAAATGATGGAGCTTTCAGCTCTCAGCCCTTGCCTTCCCTCAGCTCCATAAACACTTCTTCTACTCTGGTACCTCGATAGGAAAAAGGAGTTTGTGGATAAATAAAACTGGAGTCAGTAAACTTGAGAACCACCCTCAAGTTTATTCATTATTTCAATGTTATGATGTTCCTTGCATCCCATTTCCAATGCTGGCAGTGTATTCCATGAGGATTTTTTGTCACCTGTTACTGTTGATTCTGTTTGGATGCTTCAAAAGCAGCTTTGACTGCATAACTTAGAACTAAAAGTATTTTTGTAGTCTGATTTTTTTTTTTAAATATTATATCTGTCATATCCTTGCACCCTGGAGCTGAAACACTTCCCTTTTTCCTGGCAGCTTTTTGGGAGAGTGCTGAAGTCTAAATAAAGTGAAGACTGTTCTTACTGGGAATTGTCTACTGGTACAGGAGAGTTCACATGAGACTGTGTTTTACTCATTAATTTTTTTCAAATGTGGGTCATTTTGTGCATCAAGGTACAGTCATGGTACTGTACAGGCTGAGTAATGAAAGAAGAATTTTTTTTTCCATTGTGAGGATGGGAATGGGGATCAGAAGACATGAAAGCCATGGTTGAGCTGGTTCCAGTAGGGACAGATGCACCTTGGAAGGAAAGGCGTGCCAGGAACTGCTCAGAAATGTGACTGGAGCTGTTCCTGCTTTCAGGCCTCATCCATGCTCTGGAAAGGATTCTCCTCAGTTTGTTAGGAAGCTCTGAGATGCTGTGGAAAGCCTCTGACCTTCCCAGAGAGACATTCCTGGGTGTTTTAATGGCAGTTCTGGAATTTGAGGGTTTGGCTTCAGAGCCTGAGGAGGGAGCCAGAGATGCTGAGTGTGTCATAGTGAGAAACTGCAATGGAGCTGAACACAATTCTGTTTTAGAGCTCACACCACTCAAAGGAAATCTGGTGTGGCTGGAGTCACTCTCCCTTCAGTGCTCTTGCAGTAGCTGGTCACTTCCTCACCATTTTTTCATTCTTCTGGAAGAGGAAGGCAACTTCTCTGAGACCACTGTGCTTTTGTTCCTCCATCCCACAGTCTGGACACTTCCCTGGGGTTGGAGAAGCATTGGTGGGGACCTGGCAGGCATTTAAATCCATTTTTAGCCTGGTAGAAAAACTGACCTGGCTCTTCCTCATTTCCTCAGTTTTTCACCCTCCTGTGAGTCCTTGGCCCCTCATTTTCTATTTATCCATGCAGTTGCAGGTACACAAATAAATCCAGCCTGGAAGGAAAACAAGGAAAACACAACCCGGGGTTACAGTGTCTTTTTACAGATTTCTCTCATCGTTCTGGGTTTTCTAAGCACTGGTCACAGGTCTGCACCCTCGGTGTTGTGAGGTAGAAGGACAGAGGTGGGAGGTTGGGCAGGTTTGGGGGAGTGGAGTCCCAGTGGCTCTGCCCCCCTGTCCCACCGAGGGCAGCAGGCACCTGGATCTTGCAGGGGCAGTGCAGTGACCCTGCACAGGCAGAAGAGATGGAGCTTTGCCTTCTGTGCTGCTCAGCGTTTGTTCATTGGCAGCAGAACAAAAATAGGAGCTGCTTGCACACCCAAACAGCAGAAAAAACCAATGTCTGTCGAGATTCCCGTGTTTGGGGGTGTGTTGGTACTTGGCTGGGGGGCAAGCCAGCCCCCAGGCCCCTCCTGCTGGTGTCCTGGGGACTGGGGATGGGCACGGCTCTGCCCTTGGGTTGGATCCACCATGGAGAGCCCTTGGGAGGCTCCTCTGGGCACAGCCCCAGGAAAAGCCTCTCCCACAGCGAGCCCTGTGTGTGCAGGGGTGATGTTTACCTTCAAACAGTGTTAGCAGCTGTTCAACTTCTGGGTATATTTGTAAAATTGGTCTTTTTATACGCCGTGTGAAATGGAGTGGAATAATTTCTTTTGCTGTTGTACCTGTGGAAGTACAAGCCATTTTACAGGAAAAAAAAAATTATGAAACAAATTAAAATATTATCTCAGTATTGTCACTGACTCCTTTGGTTTATTTTCCCTGCTGGTGGATTGTCAGAGCTTGACTTTGATTTGCAAAAAAACCATAAAAACAACTTCAAAAATAAATGGTTCCTTTTACTCTTTTATCCCCTTTCTACTCAGCAAACAAACCCCAAAGCCTTTGATTGAGGATTCCTAAATATTGGAGGTAGTGGAGCGTATTCAGGTGTGAGTGCCCTGGAATTTCAGTTAATTCCCTTCCCTGATTTTTAAATTGAACTGTTTGTTTTCAATGCCAGCTGCTTTCTTGCAGTGTTCACGTAATTGCTAAATAAAAGCAATTTCCAGGAATAATGTGCTTTGTGACTCTTAAAATTAATTTCCATAATGGGAATTCAGTGGTTTGTTTTCCATCTGTGTATTCTGTATCCTTTTATTGTAGGTGGCCTCCGTAAGTACAGGAGCTTCATTTTTAAAAAGGAGCTAAAATGAATTGTCAGCCTTTCTTGGGTCTTGAAAAAAAAAGTATTGGCATGAGCACAGGGCAGGGAAATAAGGATATCTGTGGTGTTTTCTAGATGTGATCACCTGCCAGCTGTCTCTTGTGCTTCCATGGAAGTGGAGAGTGCTCAGTCCTTTCCAGGGAAGATGCTCCTGGGTGAGTGGGGAGCTTTGGGATGTTTGTAACTGTGCCCATCTCCCAACAGAAGAGTGAACCCTTTTTCCTGTAGGATTGCTGTGTCCAGCTTCACTGCAGGACACCCGGAATGCACTCCTAATGGCATGGATGTGATCCTGGGGGATTCCTGGGCAGCAATGCTGTGTTTGGAGGAAGGCAGTGCACAGGGGAGCAGAGACAGGCAGGCCCTGCGGGTTTAAAGCAGTTCCAGGCTGGGAGTTGGGAGTTGGAATGAGATTGAAGGTCCTTTCCAACCCAAACCATCCCAGGATTCCAGGGCAGCCCTGGAGCAGTTCTGCTGGGGACATGGGTGAGGGACAAGTTTCTGCTGCTCCTCAGAGGAGGGGAAGAGCCTCAAGGCAGAAACAAAGGTTGAGAGGGAGGAATAGGGAGAGTTCAGTGCTGAGGTGCTGCTGCTGTAGCCCAGCCTGGGGAGAGGGCTCAGGGAATCACTCACCTCACTCCATCCCTCTGCCATGGGCAGGGACACCTCCCACTGTCCCAGGCTGCTCCAAGCCCTGTCCAACCTGGCCTTGGGCACTGCCAGGGATCCAGGGGCAGCCCCAGCTTCTCTGGGCACCCTGTGCCAGGGCCTCCCCACCCTCACAGCCAGGAATTCCCAATTCCCAACCTCCCATCCATCCCTGCCCTCTGGCAGTGGGAAGCCATTCCCTGTGTCCTGTCCCTCCATCCCTTGTCCCCAGTCCCTCTCCAGCTCTCCTGGAGCCCCTTTAGGCCCTGCAAGGGGCTCTGAGCTCTCCCTGGAGCCTTCTCTTCTCCAGGTGAGCACCCCCAGCTGTCCCAGCCTGGCTCCAGAGCAGCAGAACTGTCCCAGCTCATACCCTAAAGCAACCCTCAGTACCCCTCAGGACTGACCCTGTGTGAGCTTGCTATGCTGATCGTGTGGATTTTGTATCAATTCTGACACGAGTTTGTTTTTTAATTGAAACCTTCAGCTTTCAGCCTATTCTCCATTCATTTTATGCCAGACAACAGGACCACACATCATCCTAATGATCCCATTCCCTTGCTGCTTTTCTCCTCATCCCTCCAGCTCCCTGATTAAAGATGCTGTGGGTCCTTTTTTTTTGCACTCCCCTCTGAAGGGAGCATCGATTCCTCTCTGTGTTACCTGGCTGTAAAATTTCACTACTCACTGCAGCTTGTGCTGCTGGGAAATCATCTTTGTGAGAGGTTTCCAGGGTGTCTGTGGCTCCTGCTTTTCTTTGCCTTTCAAGGCATGGCTGTATGGATGCATATTTTTAGGAGGAACTTTAGAAGTCTCTTTCATGTAAAACTAAGGCAGACAGAAGTTTGACAGAGCAGTCTAAGCCTGATAGTTCTTTTCCACTCTCTGAAAACTCCTGTCTGAAGACAGGCTTGAGATGAGAAAAGACTTCACAGCAGAAGGAAATTCAGTAGAACCCCAGTTACAACAGAGCTTAAAATCCTGGATGTGCCTGTAAATAATTAAATAATTATATATGCAAAGAAATACTCTTTGGGGAGTATTGGCCTTAAATACTGGATTTTTAAAGGAGACTGCAGAGCCTGGCCTTTGAACTGAGACAAAATCTGCTAATTCTGGTAAGAATTGTCCTCTGCAAGGACAGAGGAGGACCAGAAAGGGACCCAGGGACTAGAAATGGGATGTGCTGCTGCCCATGCTGGTGGATTTCCTCAGGGATGGTCTCTCTGTGTCCCTTGCAGGCTGCTGGGATCCAGCTGTGTTAGCAGGGACAGGAATCACAGCCTGGCCTCAGCCCCAAGGGGGACAGGATTTGGGCAAAGGCCACAGATCCATCTCAGCTGGGCAGGGAGAGCAGGGAGCAACATCTGGCACATCTGGGGCCTGGGGAGCATTCCCTCCTCTCTTTGTTTCTCCCTGATGAAATGGAAGTGAGGAGCCAGGCGTGGAGGAAGGGAGGATGGGCCAGAGTGATTCCCCTGGTGAGGGTCTAGATGAGGATTAAGCTGAGCTTTGTCCCAAGGGGGTCTGACAAAGGGAGTCTGATCTGCCCTCAGGTGTGGTTTAGCAAACCTTACCTGTGGTGGGCCTGGAGGAATCCTGGACTGCTTTGGGTTGGAAGGGATCTCAAGGATGATCTCATTCCAACCCCCTGCCATGGGCAGGGACATTTCCACTGTCCCAGGCTGCTCCAAGCCCTGTCCAGCCTGGCCTTGGGCACTGCCAGGGATCCAGGGGCAGCCACAGCTGCTCTGTGCCGGGGCCTCCCCACAAACCCAGCCCAGCCAATGTCCACCTTCTCTCCCTTAAGCAGGATGAGATCCTTGTGGTCCTTTCCACATGGCTTTTGCTCTGCCCTTGAGACCATTTCTGTGCTTCTCCTGTGCCTTTTCAGGTTCCCTTGCTGGATCTGGGCATGAGGTTTCCTGCTGAGCTCCTCGGGGGGACACTGTGCTGTGAGGTCACATCCCAGCCCTGCAATCCCCCTGTTCCCACCCACAAGGCAGCTGGGAAGTGTTGGGAGTTGCTGGTTCTGCTGAGCTGAGCTGAACCAGGTGGGATTGAGGCTCTCCTGGCTGCAGACCCCCCCCCGTGGGGCTGGAATCCTCCCCACATGCCCAATTCCCCCTCCTGCCATCAGCCCCATTCCCTCACGGAATAGCTAAGGTTGGAAAACACCTCTCAGGTCATTGAGTGGAACGATTTTGCAGCTCTGCTGCCCAATTTCAGGGATTTTCCATTCAAAATCCTCCTGAATTCCTCTCTGGAGTGCCCTGCTGTTGGTAAAGCTGAGCATTAGCTCGTGGGGAAGGAGAACACTCGTGTTTGGTGCTTATTCCTGCCCATCCTCCCACTGGCACCAGTTCTTTTTACATTTCCTTATCCTTTGAGCTGAACCCTGCACAAATTGCTGTGGTTTTCCACCTGGGACAGATATCTGCTGGGAAGCAGCCTGGGTCATTCCTTTTGCCTTTTTTTGATCCTGGATCCACACTAAGCCAATCTTTCTGCTTTTCCAGAACTTCCCTGCTATCCACAATTAATCAGATGTCATTGGCAGCACTGTGTTGGCTCTGGGAGGTTTCTCACTCTGCTCCAACATCTCTCCTCTCCTCTCCCTCTCCCTCTNCCTGGGGCACAGGAGTGGCACCGATGGCTTTCAGGAGGAGCCTCCTCTCTCCTCTCCTCTCCCTCTCCCTCTCCCTCTCCCTCTCCCTCTCCTCCCCTCCCCTCCCCGCTGGGATCAGCTCAGATTTGGGGAGGGAGGTGCGGGAGGCACCGCTGCGCTCCCGGCGATGCCGCTCAGGGATTCCGGGGATCTCCTTTCATTCCCTCAGCAGGAACAGCAATCAGAGCCTTTTTTTTTTTCTTCCTCTCATCCTGGGAGTGGGAGATGGGAAATGCGGGTTCTCCCCGTCCCTGTTTTCCTGGGACACCGGTTCATTCCTGGTCCATCTCGCACAAATCTCTGTCACCTCAAAGAGCTTTTTTTCCCCCCCAGGATTTTACCTGCAGGTTTATGGCCAGCTCCTGATTTTCTAACAAATCCAAATCTGGCAGAACAAAAAGGAACCTGGCACATGCCCCACCTTGCTCCCTGTCCCTGCTCTCAGCACAGGATATGGACCCCCCCAAAGCACCCTGGATTCCAGGCAGGATTTTGGATGTGGGGGCAGATTCCTGGAGCTCCCCACCAGCTACTGAGGCATCAGCTTGATTTTTCCCCCCTCTCTTTTCTGCTTTAAGAATTAACATCTAGAGCTGTGTGAATGTATCAGAATTGCAGCTCTCTTTTATTTTTCATTTTTTAAAGCCCACATGGTTGCAGGGGGAAACACAACCCCAAAGAGAATGCACATCAAAAGAAAGCCAAATATAGAACATTAGAAAATAAAAAAAATTAAGACAATTTTGAATAATAGCAATGTATGAGTGAGATTTTTTTAAAAATCTGCCTACTTTGAAGGCAGTCTCATGACTTATGAATATTTAGAGCTGACAGTCCTGGATCCAGGCTTTTCCTTGAGCTTATTTGGGAAAGTGGTGCTAAACTCCAGCGTGTGATGAGCTCAGAGCAACTCAGGGTGTTGGAGTTGTGGGAACTCAGTTCCTTCAGCTTTGGGGGGTTTAAAGGGAAGGTGATGTGTGAATCATGGCCTCGTTTGGGTTGGAAATAACAATTTGGGGAATGGAATTTCCCCTTCAGAGCATGGGGGGGAATCAGAATCCCAGAATGGTTTTTTTGGAAGGTCCCTTCAGGATCATTTATTCCCAACCCCTAAATATGGGCAGGGGCACCTCCACTATCCCAGGCTGCTCAAATTCCCCCCTCCCAAAAAAGAACCTGGAGGGTTTTTCCTGGTGATTTTGGCAGGAGAAAAAGTGGAGCTGAGCAAATAATGAGCCAAAGGTGCAGCTCAAGGCCTTGCTGTTGGTTTTGTGATAAAGGTCCTGGGGTGCAGCCCGAGGGCTCCATTCCCAAGGAAATGGTGCTGTAATAAAGTGATTACACGTTTTTCCAGATGGATTTAGGGTTAGGAGGCTAAGAGGAAATTCCTAGCTGAATTCCTGTCTGTGGGATAACGGTCTTTCCATGGTCCTCCCTGCCAAGAATCACTTAATTATGAGTAATTAAAAATAAATAACCCAACCTATAGCAGGGCTTTGGTTTGGCTCAAAAATACCGAGGGATTTGGGGACAGGAAAATCGAATATGGGAATAAACAACAAAAAAATATCAACTGAGTGACCTCCTGTGCAGATGGGACCCAGCAAAGAGGGGGGTGCTGGGGCAGAAGGGATGTGGGGGAGAGAGGGGATGCTCTTATCAGGGCAGGGATTTTGGCTGCAGGCAAGGAGTGTCCTGTGCCTGTGCTGGAGCCAGGGATGCTGCTCAGTTCCTTAAAAAAACTCAGCTCCTTCTCGTCAGAAGGGTTGCTAATTCTGTAATTTCCCTCTTTATCCTCCCTGCCAGACAAAAATATCAGTTTTCTGCAGGGATTTGGGGGCTGTTGGCTGCTGGTGTGTGTAAAGATGCAGCTTTCCCAGGAAAACCTGATGTGTTTGGACAGGGGCTGCCTCTCAGATGAGGTGAAAAAATCTGAGCCCTGAAGCATTTGTGGTCAAAATCTTGAGGGGATTCATTTGATTTTCCCCTTCCCTGCCAGGGGTTTGATTATGAACCCTCCAAAATGCAGCACTTAAAGCACCAAAATGATCCCAACACGAAACTTCATCCCTGAGAAATTAAAAGTTTGGCTCAAGCCTCATCTTACAGAAAAGAGCAGAGGGAAGTTCTGAGATTTACACCCCTCAGCTGTGCCCCACCAAGGAAACCTGGGACAGTTTGAAAAGTGGGGTTGAGAATGCCCTTTGCTGCTTGTTCACCCTGGAGATGGGCATCGAATGGTTTTGTTTTGAGAGTGCTTCAAAACCACAGGAAGAGCTGGAGCTATTGCACAGCTGTGCTGGGTTTTGGGGATGGATTCCCTCACCCAGAGCCCTGGGGCTTCAGTGAAGCTTTAACCAAAGTGGGATTTTCCTGTGGTGCATCCATGTGATCCTGCAGCTCAGAGAGCCCCAGCAGCAGGGGGACAGGGAGGGCTGGCACAGGGACATTCAACCCTGCCAGGGCTGTGGGTCTGAGCTCCTGGCAATAATTTCTCCTGGTTTTTATTGGGGTGGGTGCCTGGAGCCCTGGGCATGGGTGGGTTTGTACCTGGAGGGGTTGGATGTGTTTCAGTGAGATACACGTGGGGACTGTGCACATCAAACCCACCGAGGGCAAACTCCTGCAATGAGGGGCTTTGGAAACATTCCTGGCTTCCTGGCAGAAGGGGAGAGACCTGGGAGGGATGGAGGGAAAATATGATGTTGAGGGAAAAGGGTGGGGGAGGATGGAAAAGGAGGGACATTTAGGTTATGACAACCACGAGGGCAATAAAACAAGTGTGGGGCTGGGAGGGAGCCTGTGGCTGGAATCTCCTTCCCCAGGTGCTGGTGCATCCATCTGGATCTGTGGCCTGGATTCTGCCCAGTCCAGCCTGGGGGAAAGGTGGGGAGAGGGCAATAAAAAGTGCTTGTCCTGATTGCATCTCTCCAAACTCAGAGTTTATAGTTTGGGTTGGGAGGGGCCTTAAAGTTCATCCAGTGCCACCCCCTGCCATGGGCAGGGACATTTCCACTGTCCCAGGCTGCTCCAAGCCCTGTCCAGCCTGGCCTTGGGCACTGCCAGGGATCCAGGGGCAGCCACAGCTTCTCTGGGCACCCTGTGCCAGGGCCTCCCCACCCTCACAGGGAAGAATTCCTGTGGTCAACGCAAGCTTCTTGCTGTTCCCATTGAATTTAAACTGGGATTGCAAGCAGCCAGGCTGGGATGGACTGGGATTACTGGGTGGGGACAGGAGCCCCGTGCACCCACCAGATTTGTTTGGTCAAAGGTTGCACTCGATGATCCTGGAGGTCTTTTCCAACCTCAGTGTCCCTGTCATTCTGTGAGATGTGGGTGGGGTGCCCAGACCCTGGGGCAGGACACAGCCAAATGCAGGGGGATGTGGGGAAAGCCACGTGTTTGGTGGCCTGGTGGGACCCACTGGTTGCAGTCTGTCCCAAAATCCGGGAGCATCCTGTCAGAGCCTGATCCAGCACCCGCCCATCGTCTCTCTGGCATGGCTGGGATTGTACCCTCACTCCCTGGCTCTGAAACCCTTTCAAACCTTTTGCAAAAAGCCTGTAGCTTTTGGACAACACGCTCCTGATGAAAAAAAAGCCACAGCAAGTGTCTGGAGCAGCCCTGGCTGTGATCTGGAGCTGCCTGGAGAGAGCCACGGGCACACAGATGCTGGAGGAATAACAAGGACTCTGCTGCTGCAGGGGACAGGAAAATATATTTTTGCAGGGCAGTAAAACCTGCTCAGTGCCAGGCTCTGGCAGGAGCTGGGGCTCTGATCTGCTCCTTCCTCACCTCCAGGTGCAGTTTTCCATGGATTCAGCCCTGTGCTTGGCACACCACCTTCCTGGCATCCCCTCCTCGAGGTGGTGCTGAGCAGGGGCTCCCCTGGGCCCGGCAGGTTTTGGGGAGCTGTTGGAAAGAGGTTCCCCAAAGGGAGCTCGATTTGTGTTTAATCCCTCCCACCTCCACCTCAGTCATGCAGGAAGGGTTTATTTGTGGCTGGTACAGAGGGGGATGAGGGAATTTATCGTGCTCTGACTGCTGCCAGTGAATACTCAGGCAGGGCTCTGAGTGGTGAAGGATTTCTGGATTTATGGGAGAGGGAGTTCGAGTGCAAGGCAGGAGGCAGCTGGGGATACTCCTGGATCAAGCAGTTTAACCTGCAGGACCCAAGGCTTTTAGGGCTGGTGCAGGGGCACAGGGAGTGCCACGAGGGATGGCTGGACACCCCTCCCCTCCCAGGGCCAGGGGGAAAAGCAGAATTTTCTGCTGCCAGGCAGCTGCACTGGGGAGAAGGGGAGAGATGAACAGAGATCTGGGGTGGGATTTGCTGCCCCAGGAGCTGCATCCCAACCCCAAGCCCTGAGCAAGGCTGGCTCAGGATCAGAGGGCACCTGCATTTCCCTCTGGCCACCCCAGGCCCTTCCCCAGCCCTGGCAGGGCTCTGGGTGCTGTGCTCCATCCCCTTAAACCAAAGCAGCAGCCCATTTCTGAGCCCTGCTGGGTTTTTGCAGGTGGGGAGAGAGGTAGAGCTTATTTTGAGCCCAACAGAGGCTGTCCTCTCCCAGGATTAACCTTTTCCACTGAAGTGCTGGTGCACAGCTCTTAGTGCTGCTGGGGATCCCCTGCAGCAGCCCCAGCTCTGCACCTCATCCCCAAACTCTGCCCAGGATCCCTGCACCCAGCTCCTGCCTTCCTGCCTGAATTTTCCATTCTAATCTCTTGTACTCTCAGTATCTTTGAGATTTCACTGGCTTGGAGGTGCCTTTTTTTTTTTTTTAATTCTTTCTCTCTTACCCTTCATGCTACCATCAGCTTTCTGACACAGGGGTTTTATTGGAATAAAAGCAGATTTTTATCTCCCAAGCCTGTTTATTAAACTCTCTCCCTTCTTTCACAGTGAGCTACCACCCACCCTCCTGGACGTTTGTCGATTCAAATCAGGTTTAATCAACTCACAATATTGGACACAGTAAAATTGGATTTTTGAAAGCCCAATAAAGTTGTGCCACTGCTCTGTGCCGAAGCTGGGGGAGCTCAGATTTCATCAGATCGTGTCAGCAGCCACCAGGAACAGCCCGTGAGAAACTCATCTGCTGGGAGCAGCAAGCTGCTAAAAATGGATGGAGCCTCTCCCGAAGAAATATTGACTATTAGTGTTCTTATTAACATTCTGCTGTCAGAAATGACCAGTGGTAATAAATACAGCTGTGTCTTCTCATCCCCCTGCCCATCCATCACTGTCTGCCTGAGCTTCCCTGGGTGCCCAACCTGCTCCCCACTGTGCACACGACCCCTCACTTGGCCCCACCTCTCTGCCCAAAAGGAGCTGTTTGCCCTCAGGCTGTGTCCAATATTATTATTATTATTGTTATTATTATTATTATTATTAATAATAACAACAACAACAACAACAACAACAACAATAACAATAATAATAATAATAAAATGTTTGGGTTGGAACAGACCTTAAATCCAATCTTATTCCCACCCCCTGCCATGGGCAGGGACACCTCCCACTGTCCCAGGCTGCTCCAAGCCCTGTCCAGCCTGGGCTTGGGCACTGCCAGGGATCCAGGGGCAGCCACAGCTTCTCTGGGCCCCCTGTGCCAGGGCCTCCCCACCCTCCCAGCCAGGCATTCCTAATTCCCAATATTCCACCCATCCCTGCCCTCTGCAGTGGGAAGCCATTCCCTGTGTCCTGTCCCTCCATCCCTTGTCCCCAGTCCCTCTCCAGCTCTCCTGGAGCCCCTGGGAATGGAGGCTGCAGATCCTGATATTCCCCTGTGGATCCCAAAATCTCCATGGGAGCTTTTGTGAGTCTGTGCCCGTGGAACCCAACCTTTGGGGGGTTTTGGGCTGGGGACTCAGCATCCCTTGTGCATTTAACTGTGGAGTTATGGCATCCCCATCCCAACATCCCCACGTAGCTGTGGCCAACAGGACCAGCTTGGAAGGGACGTTGCTGCTCCGAAGGAATTAAATATTCACTGAGCAGTGGGAGAGTGTCTCTGCTGCTGAAAAGCAGCATTTTAATGGCTGGGAACCACTGGTGACTGGCCACTTTGGGGTAAAAAAGGCCATAAAGTCAAAGCAGGGTGTTTTAGTGGGTCTTTTGGGATGGGATGGGCTTTGCTGGGCAGAGCACAGCAGCACTTGGCCCTCCTGTGGTCCCAACCCAGCAGGAACAGTTTAATTTTTAATGAAGAAGAAGCAATAAAGCCCATTTTTAAAATATGTTTTGAGTGGCTGCACCATAAATCAAGGTCAAAATGCAATTTCTAAATTCTCCAGCTATGATGCAGATTTAGCTTTATTGATCTGTGTGATTTGTAGGAGCTCCCATCATTGTTTTGACAGTTTTATCCTAGAGCATAGACTTCCTTTTGGATAATTGCAGTTCCTTCTTCAAATTTCAATCTTCTGTTGGACTGAGATAATCACACTTGAATCCTGTTTCTTTCTTTAGTTGTACATACTCAATAAACTTTGGATAACAGCACTAATTGTTCTAACACTGGAATTTCAAGGCTCACAGAAGCAAGTCCAAGGGTTAATCATGCAAAAAAAAGCTTTAATATTCAGCACTGGTGGCAACACTCACTTTATAAGCAGTGAACATCTATTTTAAGGAAAGAAAAAGCCAAATAGGTGCTGTTGATCCACCACAGAAGATATTTAAAGCTGATAAATTGCACATGTCCAGTTTCAATGCATACCTGTGTCTCATCCTAGCTCACAGAGGGTTCCCAGGGGGATGACAGCGAAATTGTCACCACTTCCCTCTCCCAGCCCAGCACTGTGGGTGTTGGAAAATGTTAATTAACCTTTCCCAGAGTATGAAAACAGATTCTTTTTTCCAGATCAAGCACAGGAAGGTGCTTTCTAGCTGATGCTGCAGCCACAGCCGTGTCAGGGGTATCTCTGCATCTCCAGCCTGGAGTGGTCTCTCCCTCTGGTGCCCGGTCATTAAAAGGAAATTAATTTCTCCAGGCACTGACGTAAGTAAACTCTGAGATTCCTGCTCTGTTATGACTGTTAACCAGCTAGATCTCACTTTAACAGCTCATTGAAAGCACTGGGCTCCTGACAGCCCTGGTGATGGATGGAGCTGTCAGTGCCTGCTCTGTTTGGAGAGGAGAGGAGAGGAGAGGAGCAGCTCTGGAACCACCAGCTCGATAAATCAAAAGGATGAAAAGCAGCCAGTGCACTTTCCTGGACAGGAGCATCCTTCTCCCTGCAGAGTGTAACAGGCACTAAACTGGGGCTGGATTTATGGGGTCTGGCACCCCTTTGGACAGGTGCTGGGATGGGAGGGAACAGGCAAAGAGTGGCACAGGCAAACCTTGGGGGCCCCAACCACGCTCACCAGCAGCCCTTTCCTGGCAGTTCCAGAGCCACTGCTCGTGGAAACAGGGAAGGGCTGCTTTTCCCTCTGGTCAATGCTCCCAGAGTCCTGTGGGCTCCAGGGCTCCATCCTGCCTGGCATCCCTGGAGGTTCAGCAGCACTGGAAGCACCACTCTCGTGCCAGTGGGGAATGTTTTGCCTGGGGAGGTGCTTCTGTCCCTCGTTCAGCTCATGGAGCTCCAGCAGAAAATGAACTCTTGGCTTTTTCCTGCCACAAATCCACCATCATATGGCACTGGGTTGAGCAAAACTGAATCCCCATCCCTGGAGGGATTTAAAAGACGTGTGGATGTGGCACATGGGAACATGGGTCAGGGATGGGCTTGGCAGTGCTGGGACAATGGCTGGACTAGATCTTAGAGGTATTTTCCAACCTTAATGATTCTAATACATCAAATATTCTCGGGGCAGATGGTTACTGCTCTGGGTTCCACCAGGTTTGAGACCCTGCTAGCACTCCAGCCTTTTCCCCATATTTTTTCCAGGCTGCCTTTCCCACCGAGCTGATGGATGGGAGCAGGAGCCTCCCCCAGCCCCCTGCAGATGAGTTATTGCAGCGCCTCAGTTTTGTTTAATATTGAAAGATGTACAAAGTGTGGCTCTGACCTAGATTGGAACTCTTTGGGGGAAGGCTGGGGAGCAGCCAGCAGAGGCAGGGCCTGTGCCTTGCCATGGAATGCTGCTGCTGCTGCTGCTGCTGTGATAAAATAATCATTTAGGGATGGGAATTAACCCACTTAATCAGCACCACTCTGGGCTGGCTCCTCGGTGAGTGCTCAGAGGTGACTCGAGGTGCACAGACCCTGCTGGGCCCCAGCAGCTCCTGAGGCTGCTCCCACCCTTGCCTTACTTCCACGAGTGCAAAATGTTTGAGCCTTCCTTTTCCCCCCTTTTCCTTTTCTTTTTCTCCTTCCCATTCTTCTTTCCCTTCCCCTTCTCCTTTTCTCCCATTCTCCTTTCCATCTTTTCTCCTTCTCCCCTCCTCTTTCCCTTCCCTCCTTCTCCTTCTCCTTCTCCTTCTCCTTCTCCTTCTCCTTCTCCTTCTCCTTCTCCTTCTCCTTCTCCTTCTCCTTCTCCTTCTCCTTCTCCTTCTCCTTCTCCTTCTCCTTCTCCTTCTCCCCTTTATCCTCCTCCTTCTTATTTTCCCCTTTTCCTTTTCTCATTTTTCCCTTTCTGTTTCTTTGCTGGGGCTCCCTTCTAGCACCCCCATCTCCTTTGGGAGCCAGGAAAGCAGAGGGCTCCTTTGGACTCCAAGGATGGACATTTTTTAGAAAGCACACCCAGGGAGCTCCCTTTAGGTCAGAATATGCATTTTTAAACACTTCCCATCATGTCCCAGTCATCACAGAGAGGTTTGTGTTTGACACAGAAACCCGGGAATGCTCCCACAACTCCTCCAGGCTCGTCCTAAATCCCTTGGTCCTTCCCTTTTTGGAAGGAGGAGGCTTTTTGTGTCACAGCAGGGGCAGATTGTGGCTCCCTGTTTGTCAAGTCTGGGGGGGTTTCACAGCGGAGCTGTCGAAGGAAAAGGGAAAACTGGTGAACCACATAATTAGCTTTTGATTCAGTGATTAATATCACTTGCAAACAGGTAACCACAGCCCGAGCAGGCTTCTTCCATGGTGTTCCTCCTACTGAACCAGCGTGGCTGGCCGGCCCTCTGCCTCTTCACGGGAGCACAAACACGGGAGCTGCCGCTGGAATGAGCCGAGGGTGGAACAGCCAGAGCAAAGCTCTTCCCTCAGGATCAGGAACTCCCTGACACCCCCCCCCGCGGCAGCTCTGGAGGCCTCTGCCTCACCTGACACCATCCCCGAGGCCAGCAGGCCCTGCCGGCCCTCCCTGCCCGCTGGGAATTCCCGGTGCTTCCCCCAGGCCGCCGCCAGCCCCTGGAATTGTCTGCAGGCAGCACCAGGGGCTGCGCTTCGGAGCCTTCGTGCTTCAGCCGCGGGTGGGGGGGGTGCTGCCTCTGCACCCTTGCCCCACCAAAATCCCGGAGCCCCCAGCCCCGAGCCGGGGCCTGCCCTCACTGAAGGGCGATTTAAGCAGGCCGGAGGAGCAAGCCCTGCTTGCTCTGGGGATTGCAGGCAGGCAGGCAGCGTGGCCATAAGGATAATTTGGGGGGGATGTTGTTTTGGGGCTGAGCCCAGGGTCAGCTCCAGAGCATTCCCAGCTGGGATGGAGGTGTCCCAGCTCAGTGCTCCACGCCCTAATCCCCATCCCAGCAGCCTGGGCCTTCTCTTTTTAAGTTTTCCTCTCTTTTTCCTTCCGGGGGGGGGTTGAAGAGTTGCCTCTTCCCGTGGATATTTTTGGGTGCTGGTTTTCCACGGACAGGCTGTGCCTCTCTTTTTCCCCTCCGGNGAGGTCGGGGGGGGGGGGGGGGGGGTCACAGCTCAGGCAAGTGGGGGATGCAGATGCCCCCATTCATTGCTGCATTTCTCGGGCATTTAAAAATAGCAGCACCAATAGCGGTGTGTCCTCCATCCAGCCCGCAGGGGAAGGAGCTGGATGAGCTTATGGATCCCCTCGTGTGCGTGAGAGTGACCGCGGCCTCCAGGGAAGGGGACGGCGGGGGTGGGAATGTGCAGGGGGAGCAGCCGGGAGGGGACACCCCTGGGCACACCCATGGGCTGTGGTGTGCGAGCTGTCCGGGGGCTCCGGGCTTTTGTCCCCAGCACGCCCTGGGAGGGCGGTTTTTGGCTGCTTTTTGGAGCTGATGGATGAGCGGCAGCCTTGCGGGCGCCGCTCTGGCTGCGTCCCCGGGATCGATGGCAGCGAGACGGGGACACGGGGACGGGCAGAAGGCTGGCAAAATGCAGGAACTTGCGAGCTGCGGCTGCTCTGTGCCAGCCTGGCACGTGTGGTGAGAGCTGTGCATCCCCCCGTGTCCCACCCCCGTGTCCCTGCAGCCAAGCCCAAGGTCCCCAGGGACAGCCT
The DNA here is from genome assembly GCA_013400775.1 of Chaetops frenatus. Lineage (NCBI taxonomy): Eukaryota > Metazoa > Chordata > Aves > Passeriformes > Picathartidae > Chaetops > Chaetops frenatus. Next base: position 425,989 of record VZTR01010038.1, on the reverse strand, counting down.
GCGGGGTAAGGCTGGGAAAGATTTTCCCAACTCTGGGAGTTTTTATGCTCCAGGGAAAAGCTGCTTTGTCTTCCTTCCCAAAATCCACCTTGGTAACACGGAGCAGATGATTTTGCAGCCTGCTCTCACTGCCCTCTGTGGTGCAAAGAAACCCCCCCAAAGGGTGCGAGTGGGGAATGAAGGGGAGCAGGGGGTGAATCCCATCCAGGCGGGTGTGGAGGGCTCAGGCATTCCCTGGCTGTGGATGGGGCCCATGGATGAAGGGTGGCTCGGTGCATTTGGGGTTGGGTGGGTCCCATGGATGAAGGGTGGCTCGGTGGATTTGGGGTTGGGTGGGACTCGTGGATGAAGGGTGCATTTGGGGTTGGATGGGGCCCATGGATGAAGGGTGTCTCGGTGCATTTGGTGTTGGATGGAGCCCATGGGTGAAGGGTGGCTCAGTGCATTTGGGGTTGGATGGAGCCCATGGGTGAAGGGTGGCTCAGTGCATTTGGGGTTGGATGGAGCCCATGGGTGAAGGGTGGCTCAGTGCATTTGGGGTTGGATGGAGCCCATGGGTGAAGGGTGGCTCAGTGCATTTGGGGTTGGATGGAGCCCATGGGTGAAGGGTGGCTCAGTGCATTTGGGGTTGGATGGAGCCCATGGGTGAAGGGTGGCTCAGTGCATTTGGGGTTGGATGGAGCCCATGGGTGAAGGGTGGCTCAGTGCATTTGGGGTTGGATGGAGCCCATGGGTGAAGGGTGGCTCAGTGCATTTGGGGTTGGATGGAGCCCATGGGTGAAGGGTGGCTCAGTGCATTTGGGGTTGGATGGAGCCCATGGGTGAAGGGTGGCTCAGTGCATTTGGGGTTGGATGGAGCCCATGGGTGAAGGGTGGCTCAGTGCATTTGGGGTTGGATGGAGCCCATGGGTGAAGGGTGGCTCAGTGCATTTGGGGTTGGATGGAGCCCATGGGTGAAGGGTGGCTCAGTGCATTTGGGGTTGGATGGAGCCCATGGGTGAAGGGTGGCTCAGTGCATTTGGGGTTGGATGGAGCCCATGGATGAAGGGTGGCTCAGTGCATTTGGGGTTGGATGGAGCCCATGGATGAAGGGTGGCTCAGTGCATTTGGGGTTGGATGGAGCCCATGGGTGAAGGGTGGCTCAGTGCATTTGGGGTTGGATGGAGCCCATGGATGAAGGGTGGCTCAGTGCATTTGGGGTTGGAATCAGCCCCGCAGCCGCCGGGAGCGGGGCGGGGCAGCGGCACTGCCGGGAAGCTCCTGGGATACAGCAAATGTTGTCTCCCGATGGCCTGGCCACGCTTTAAAAAAGTGATTTATGCTCTAATCGGTGTTGAAGGTTCATTATTGCGAGCATTAGCGTGTCTGAGCCCTTGGCCTTATTTGTTAATGCACTGCAAGCGGCGGCAGATGCGCTGTTTTTCATCTGTGACCCCATCAGCTCCCTGATTCATCTACTTCCATTTTCATCCCCCTGTCATTGATTTATTAATGATGTCTTACTTATCTGGGGCTCCTCTGGAGGATTCTTGTGGCCTGGCCCCAAGAGAGATGCTGGAGGAGCCCTCTCCCCCTGCCCAAATATCTCATTTTTCAATCTATATTCACCCCCACCGTTCCAGAGATCAGGTGCTTTAATCATTTAGTGACTGTGCCTTGTACAGCTGGTGGGTGATTCGTCTGCTGACAACAACATCCCCTTTTTTCCATGGCAGGCAGGGTACCCCATCCTCCAGGGATGCATTTGGGAATGAGAGTCCATCCAGGACTCCATCCAGGAGCTCCACAGGATGCAGGGCAGATGAGATGTCCAGGCTGAGAAAATTGACTGGTTTTCTTGCTTTTCTCTGCTCTCTAGTCTGGTCCAGCCTGGAATAGTCTCAGGGGCAGATTTTGTGCAAGAAGCTCGATTTTCTCCTTACTTTGAAAATCTGGTGAGGAGTTTTGATCAAACTGTGGGGAGATTATTTGGATTTCCTTGGCCAGGCACATTCTTTCTACACTGCCTATTTGACCTGGGCCTTGCTGGATTCATGAGAAATTATTTATTTTCTGCATCTTATTCTGAAAAAATACCTTTATTCCCACATCCCTATTAAGAGTCAGCCTTGAGCAGGTTGTAGGTTTGCCTTTTCCTTGCAAGGGGATTTTCCTCCTGCTCTGATCCAGTGATGGATCACCTGGACAAGCCACAAAGCAGAGGGAGCTGCAGTGACCTGGGAAAAAGCTATGGCAGGCTCTGTCCCATGGGATGTCTGTCCCAGGCTTTTGGCTTCTCTCAACCTTTTGGCTCCTGACCCTTTTCCCCCTCTTGGCATCACACTTTGAGCTGCCCAGAGCAAACCCTGCTCACTGAAAAGCATCTTTTCACTGAGCAGCTCTGACCTAATGTGCTCAGGGCTTTCCAGAAAGCAAATTCTGCCATGAAACACACCCAAAATCCAGGGAAGGGCATTCCAAGTTTATTAACAGACCCTCTGTGCTTTACTCAGCAGCCCTAAAGCACCATCCCTTGCCCCTACAATTTGCTCCTTGCTCCCACCTTTCCTGCTGGGAAATACTGCCTGTTTCCAGCTGGATCCCTGGGGGAGCTGCCTTTGCTGCTGGGGATATTTGGGGGATTTATGGTGTTGCTGATGATCATGAGCCTCAGATGTGCCAGAGACCTCGCTGCTCCCTGTGATCCCCACTTTGATCCCCAGCCTGGAGAACTCCTTGGCTCTTTGCAGGGTGGTTGGCTCATGACAGCCTTTGCTGGAAGGTTTAGCCTGCTTATTTCTCACAGGAAAAATAAAGTTTCTTGGTTTTTTCTCCACTTTGCACCCTTCCCTGATGATGAATTTTAGGTGCTGATGAGGGACTTGCCAGCCTGGAGCCATCAGGTGTGTGTTACATTATTGGCACTGCAGACAAGCCCTTGCTGTTTTATAAATGTAAGAACCTTTCCTAATCAATAAATCAACTTTAACACTGCTTTAAATTGCCACGATGTGGTGAAGGAATTTGGTGGGCAATTCTTTCTCTTCCTGGTTAATTTACTTTATCTGTGTAAAATTCTGATTTGTTGAGGGACAGATCCTCACCTCAGTGCCCTGGATTTTCACCATTTCCAGACACTTGTTTGGATGCAGAATCTTGGATTGGTTTGAGTTGGAAGGGACCTAAAAGAAAATCCAGTTCCAACCCCCCTTCAATATCCTCCATGTCCAGTTTGGGTTGGGAACTGTGAGAAGGGAAAACAAATGAACTTGAGGTTTTGTTCTTTTTCAGAAAGGAAAATATCCAGCATCACAACCATGCACTGGTTATTAGAAAATTCTGGAAATGTGGGAATTGGCCTCTTTCCACAAGGAAAGGACCTGGGGCAGACCAAAACCTCAATGATAACCCCAGTGCTGCTCCAAGGGAGCCCAGACCTGTTCCTGAGAGCACAAAAACTGCATTTATGTCCCGGGTAGGAAACTTTCCCAACCTCTCTTTTCCCTATAACATCCTGCAAACAAAGCATCCGAGCACCTCGGGCTCAGCTTCCCTCACAGGGGAGCAGGGCAGATGCTGCATCCCTGGAGCACCTCACTGCACCCCACATTGCCCTTCAGAGCCCCTTAGGATCAGGGTATGGAATAATCTCACACCATTTATAGTTTTCTTGCCCAAAAGCAATTTTACAATGTCAGCATCTCCATCCCTCCAAAACTGGAGTCTCCTTTTGGCTTCCCCTCTGTATTTTCTCTCCCACTATTTTGGCTGCCTTTTTTTCCTCTCTTTTTTCCCCTCCTTTTTTTCTCTTATTTTCATTTTTTCCCCTCCCCCCCACTTTTTTTTTTTTTTTTTTT
>VZTR01010038.1:382263-413228 GCA_013400775.1 Chaetops frenatus | reverse complement strand
CTTTTCTTTCTTGTTGTTGAACCCACTGCAGGGTGAACCTAATTCTCCTCCCTGGCTGGGAAATGGCACAGTGGCATGGGCATGGTGACAGCAGGGCATGGTGGCAACCAGTGATGGCTGCAGTGAGTCCTTCTGCCTGCAATGACATTCTCTCCATCTTCCCCAGGTCCTGCCACCGCTGCAGGGGACACGCTGTGACACCAAACACCTGCAGGACTCAGTGAGGAAGCCTGGGACACTCCAAACCTTTCCCAGCACGGTGTTCCACAAAGGCTAAAATGTTGCTTGGTGTCCGGTGCACCCAGATCTGGAGCATCTCAAGCTGGGCTGGACTGGGTGATCCTGCAAAGGTGCTGGGTGGTGGAATGTGCTTGGATTCAAGCTGCAGCTTCTTTGGAACCAAACCTGTGTCATTTTGAGCTGCTTCTTGAAGGGAACAAACCCCACGTTCTGATCTGTGAGACCACAGGTGGGTTAAGTTGAACGTGCCTGTGTGCCTGTGTGTGTGTACAAGTTTTCCATACTAAAGCCAGGTTAATTCTGTTAGGAAGTGGATCCTCGCTCTGGTGCAGCACAGGGCTGCTGCATTTCTATCTAATTACACAGGTAATGCAATTAGAGAATCAGGTCTAAGCTGACATCAAGAGGAGAGGTCCCCAGGTTTGCACAGCAACAGGACTATGGTGATTAAATGTGCCACACTCAATTATTGACACGTGAAAGCGTCTTGGGGAAACTCCATCTCCACCCACATTCTCTATGATAACCAGCAGATCTGAGCTGCAACTCACTGCTTTGTGGACAGAGAAGAAGGATTTTATGAGGGCCTGGAGTGACAGGGCAAGGCAGAATGGATGAGGGCAGGGATGGATGGGATATTGGGAAGGAATTCCTGGCTGTGAGGCCCTGGCACAGGGTGCCCAGAGAAGCTGTGGCTGCCCCTGGATCCCTGGAAGTGTCCAAGGATGGGGCTTGGAGCAGTCTGGTCTGGTGGAAGGTGTCCCTGCCCATGGCAAGAAGGTTGGAAGAAGATGGGCTTTAAGGCCCAACTCAAAGTATTCTGGGATTCTGTGAACAGAACAGAGAGCTCCTTCTCCCAAAGTGCCAAGCTGAGGAGCTGGGAGTGGGCTGAATCATCTCTTCAGGGCCTTCTGCTTGGGCTCAGCATCTTCCTCAGGAGATCTTTCCAGGCAGAGAGTGTGAGGGCCAGCTGGGAAGGACACTTGAGGACAGATGGAGACAAACAGCAAATAAAGGTGTCCACAGTTACCACAGAGCCCCTTTCCCTTTTCTGCAGCACAGTTATTTCCACAGAGCACTACCAAGTCCCTTTAAACACAACTGTGAATGGTTCCTGCTGAGGTGAGGACAAATGATGGAGCTGTGGATCTCCTCACCTCAGAAACACAGGTAGGTCCAAAGGATCTCCCCTGGCTGGAAGCAGTGGCATAGCAGAGCAGTGGAGGGGAAGAAAAGGACTGAAGGTATCACTCCATGCTTAACTTGTGACCTCCAGCAGCAGCTGGAGAGGGTGGCTGGTCCTGTCCTTCTCTGACACTGCTGCCTGGGCAGCTTTGGCTCAGTGCACTTGTATTTAACCATGTCTGTGCCAAGCTTTAATGACAGAATTATTCATTTCTATTTGAAGGAGTTATGGAGTGATTCCTGCAGTGATTCATGCAGCTCCATCCCTTTCTATCACTTCCTGAGAGCCCTTCATTGTGTCCTTATATCCCCAGAGCTTTGCTGAGGGTGTCAGCTCCCTTCAGTGGCTGGAGGGATAGACAGGGACACGGAGTGGTCTCTCTGCCAGGGCTGTGACTGCAAGATGCCCCACACAAAGGCCCAGCCTGATTGTCCAGAGATGGGCTGGTCCAGATCCCTCCATGCCTCAGTTTCCCCCTCTGAAGTGAGGCTGCTGCCACACAGTCCTTCCTGTCTTCTCCAAGCAGAGGATAAGACACCCTACAGCCCATTAACATCCTCCCACCCTGTCTCTCTGCAACATTTTATATTTTGCAGTCTTCTTAGGGGGTCTCAATTTTTGAGATCCTGGAAGTGTTTTCACACCAAATCACAGAATCACTTATGTTGGAAAAGGCCTCCAAGATCATCAAATCCAACCCTTGGCTGATCACCACCTTGTCAAGCAGACCAGAGCACTGAGTGCCATCTCCAGTCTTTTCTGGAACGCTTCCAGGCATGGTGCCCACTGGCCAGCCCATTCCAATGCTTGGCAACCCTTTCCATGAAGAAATTCCTCCTGATGTCCAACCTGAACCTTCCCTGCTGCAGCTTGGGGCCATTTCCTCTCATTCTGCCACTGGCTGCCTGGGAGCAAAGTGCCAGGCTGCACCCTTCTGTCAGGGAGCTGTGGAGAACAAAAAGGTCCTCCCCGAGCCTCCTTTTCTCCAGGCTGAGCCCCCCAGCTCCCTCAGCTGCTCCTCACGGTTCTTCCTCTCCAGTTTGGAATCCCATGGCAGGGCAGTGGGTATGTGGTCAACCCCATCAGCCCCACACATGTTCCAGGTGGTCTCTCCTCACTCCCAGCTCACTCGGGGCTTTGAAAATCCCCTCTACCTATGCCACCCCATTGCACAACCTCTTCCTTTGCGTTATCTCAGCACCTGCCAACGCACTGGGGCCACCACACAGCATCTCAGTGGGAGCCCTGAGGGCTGGCAACTCCTCCATCCTCTGCAGCTCTCCCACCTCCTGCTCCTTCGCAGGTTTCTTGGAAATCCCGCTGGGTTTCCTTTGGGTTTTTTTCAAACACCCTCTTGCCTGGGTTTTCTTGTTCACCTTCCCATTTTCTGCTCCCTTGGAAGGGGCTCGTGTGCCCTGTGAGCTTGGCACACTCTGAAAAAGACAAGCGTGAGTTTTCCATCTCCACAGGTGAGCTTTCTGCGCTGGGATCAGCAAGGAGCCCTCACACACGGGGAAAACATTTGCCTGATTATGCTCTACCACCGCCAAAGCTCTTGTTGGCACCGGGAACTCAGTGCAGTCAGCTTGAAAAAAAGGGGGAAAAAACACAAAAACCCAGCAAAGCAAAGGAGGCGCGGAGCTGGTAGGGCATGGGGCAGTGGGGGAAGAGAAGAGGTGGTGCTGAAAGAGCAGCAAGACAGGGATGCTGGGCACCACGGGGCAGAGGATGAGGGGATAATTCCCTGTGGCAGGAATTTGCCATCTGTAAAACCCCACTCGGGCCGTGTTTATAGGAAGCGAGGTGGTAAAACTACATTCGCTACCAAATAATTTAAATATTGCCAGTCACGTCACATTGTGGTTGTTTGGAAATAATTATATCCATATCACAGACAGTAAATAATAGATGTGCTTTCACTAACATTTTATTCATGTTCTGTTTTAATATGGCAAACTTAGAAGTAATTTAATCTCCCAGTAAATTGAACTGGTAGGGGGTTCTTCACACAGAAGATTGCAAGTTATTAATTCCAGGCAGTCTTCATCTTGTACAATTAGTCACTGTTTGCAGCTGGAAATGTTTTATTAATTTTCCATAGCAGTTGATTTTCCACAGTTTTCTCAGTTTAAATTAAGCAGTAAGAGCCGCTGTTTCTTCTTAAATAAATTTCCTTTCCACAAAAATACATGCCTCTGGCTATGTCAATTTTCCCGTTTGATTAAAGTGCCAGCAGGCAATTAATAACTTAATGCATTTTAAAGTACTTTTGGAAAAGTAATTTGAATAGCCAAACTTGTATATTTGAATTGATTGTTGCAGAAGATTTAACACACATTCTTAAATCACAGAACCTTGTAAAGGACAAATGAAGAGTTGCAGAAGAAGCAGCCACCATCCAACACTGTCTCCTGAAAACAGAAGGATCTTCTAAGGCTCCTTCTCTTCTGGGATTATCACCCAGATTGTGGTCCTGGGAGAGGAGCTGAGGCCTGCTTCACTGGAGGTTTGCAAGAGAAGGGATTTTCTGCCTTGGCTGAGCTCACTGGAGATGAGGTCCTTGGGAAGTCCTGAGGAAAGGACTTACTCTGGTAAATAATTTTCTCTTCTCCACTCCATGGGCTGGGATATTCCCAGTCCCAATATAGGCTCCCACTGCCAGCAGAAATCTGCTGTCAGGTGGGTCCCAGAGGGTCCTTATGGGGGTTCAGACCTAATTTCATTGCACATCCATCACAGAATCCCAGAATGGTTTGGGTTGGAAGAGACCTTAAAGATCATCAGTTCCAACCCCCTGCCATGGGCAGGGACACCTTCCACTGTCCCAGGTTGCTCCAAGCCCCATCCAGCCTGGCCTGGAACAATTCCAGGGCCCCAGGGGCAGCCACGCCTTCTCTGGGCACCCTGTGCCAGGGCCTCCCCACCCTCACAGGGAAGAAATCCTTCCTAAGATCCCATCTAAACCTACTCTCTTTTAGTTTGAAGCCATTCCCCCTTGTCTTGTCACTCCATGTTCTTGAAAAAGTCCCTCTCTATCTCTCTTGAAGGCTCCCTTCAGGCACTGGAAGGCTGCAGTTTGGTCACACCAAAGCCTTCTCCTTTCCAGGCTGAACATTCCCAAGTCTACCAGTCTTGCCCTGTTAAGAATTTCATCATATCCAATCTAATCCTGCCTTCTGTCCATTTAAAACCATTCCCCCTTTCTGTCTCGCTATCTGCTCCTGTAAAAAAAGTCACTTCCCACGTTCATGTCCATGCCCATGGTTATATCCATGCCCTTTCCCATGTCTATCCATGGTCAGGCTCAGCAGGATCAGCTCAGCACAAGCCCCTCCTGTGATTCCAACCCTTCCCTCGCACAGAAACAGGGACCTCAAAATGCCACCTCACCCATGGCTGGCTCTCAGGTGGGATCAGCAACTTCCAGACTAGAGAGATGTTTGTCAAACTGGCTCGTGAGACCCCACCACACCCCCTGGGCACCCCCCCAGGCCTTGCTGCCCTCCCAGTGACTCTGGCAGGGCTGGAGCTCCCGTTGGGTGAGTTTTCTTGGGGAGCAGTGTGCAGCTGAGGCCGGCTGTGCCGGGGTCAGGGTGAGCAGGCCAGAGGGGCGTTTCTCCTCTCACACCTGATCCAGCAAAGCCCTTCAGAGCCCTCATAAATATAACCAGATAAACACCCCCTTTGAGTCGGTGGCATTATTCCTCTGCTTGCCTTAAAGCAGGCGCTTAAGGACTTTGTTGGATTGGATTTGAAATGCTTTAGCCCTCTTCTTTATCTGCCTTAAAATCACTCTTTGGAATAGGGCTGTCTTGTATTTGTTATTCCTTTCAAGACATCAGCAATTCCATCACATTTCCTCCTTTTTTGCAGAAGCTGAGGAATGCTGTGGCATCGCCCAACTGTGAGGAGCTGGGGGCACCACGAGAGATAACTGTGAATCTCATCTGGTGCCTCCACCAGCTGGAAAGAGATCATTTTTCTGGATGCTGAGCTGCCTTTTCTGACCGTCTTGATGTAGACCTGGAGCTGAGCGTGGGGTGGCAGGAGGGGAAGGGGTGGGTGATTCATGTTGTGGTTATCAGAGTTTCACACATCTGAGAGCATGGCAGGCCCCAGCTGAGGACTTCAATTCACTTAGAGCCAGATGAAATGGCAGCTAAGTCGGATTGATAAAAAATAATAATCGTGATGAAATAATAAGATTAATGCCAGCTAGTGCTGTTTAACCAAAAGGTCATTTTGACAGAGGTAACTTTTATCAGGAAGCATCAAAATATCAGATTGATTTTTGATTTTTTGAGGAGAGGGCACTAAGAAGACAAAGTGGGGATGTTGAACGTGCCAGAACTTTTCTGGGCTGTGGCTTATGTCTGGAAGAACCCCGCAGTGTGCAAAGAGCAGGTTCTCAGCTCCAGGGACATCGTGGCCAAAGCTCTGTCATGACCAGCACCAGGCTCTGTGTCCCAGCTGAGAAACTCCCCCTCCAACCATAATCTTTTGGGTGAAATCTTGTGGGTTTTATTTTTCTCTAATTTTCTGAAACTGTGGGGTAGTTTCTGATTTCTCCACTAAAAAACACCTTCCTGCTTGCCTTGAAAACCCAATTCAGCATCAGTCCAGTTCCCAGCTGCCCTTGGTGGCCTGTCTGGTCCCCGTGGGCAGCCTTGGCTCTCCAGGGACTGCTCAGATTATGCCAGTGCTGACTGCTCTGCCTTCCCTCCCTGGAATGGCTTAGTGCCCATCATAAGGATAATGGGGTTAAAATATATACAAGTGGAAAAGAAAAACAACAGGTTGTATAGCTCTGCTCCTTGTGTGGAGCTGTGGCAGAAGGAGGAAAGTTGATTGGGAGGAATAAGTCTTTAATTGTGTATCTCCCTTCTGTGGGTGGTTTTGCAGGATCCCCACCTCTCTGCTTTCCCAACAAGCCTGTCCTGCAACTCTGGGTTTGCCCAGTGGGTTTCATGTCCCTCCTGGAGGAGGGACCCTGCTGCCAGGGGACTCTGGGCTCTCCATCTGTCCTTGTTGCACCATGGACTGCACTTTTCCCCTCTTCTGAAGGACAGGGTGGTGTTCTTGAACCTCCCTTGCTTCTCACTGCCATGGGCACCGTGTCCAGGGGTGTCACTGCTGGCTTCCCCACACCATGAGCATCCTGATGGGTTGAAGGTGACCCTGCCCATGGCAGGAGGGTTGGACTGGATGACCTTTGAAGGTCCCTTCCAACCCAAGCCATTCTGTGATTCCATTATTCCCTGGCAGCCTGCACATAGCCATGCCCTGTCAGCCTCAGGCTTCACATTTTTGGAAGTCCCTTGGCATCCCAGGACCAGAGTTGAGGTGCTGTCCCCTCCTTCCCTGCTCAGCCTGCCACCTCCCTGCTGCTGAGAGTGGTTTGTGTCTTGCTGGGTGTGCACCCTCCAGCAGAGTCCAGTTAAAACCAGCGCACCCCAGTTCAGCGAGTGAGAGGTAGAATTGATTTATTATTTTTCCTATGGAAGCGAGAGGTGGTTTCCAGCAAATGCCCAGAGTGGGTTTTCTCCTGGATTTGGCTGCTGAAGTGTGGGACTGTGCTGTTTCCATCTCAGGAGCTGCTCTCCCACCGCTCCCAGATCAAATGCAAACAGGAGCTGTGGGGGGCCAGCCCGTCTCTAACTGCGTGAATCCATCTGAAGGGAAGAGACAAAATCCCCAAATCTCGAAATAATGAAAACAAAGATATCCAAGTAATAAAATCAGCGAGAAGCACAAAGGCAACATAACTCAGATCTCAGCTGGCTCAAAGAAAGTGTCCATTAACAAGGGATTAGCGGGAGGGAAGTACACAACCAGTCAATAGGAAGTGAAAACACACCACACAGTCACCTAATATCACAGCCCAAAGCAGGGTTAGGATGAAGGATGTGTTGGTAAAGTCAGAATAACAGCTACTCCAGAAATCTATCAAATAATAAAAAAAAAAAGGACTGCTGCCAAACCTGCCTTTACTGTGGTGCCTGGTTCTTAAGAAACCTTGAAAAACAGAGATTTTGCTTGTCTTGGGGCTACCTTGTCACAGATTTGGACCTTTGTGGAGCCTTCTTCAGACAAATAGGAATAAAAAAATCAGTGAGATTGATTATGTTCTTCCTGCTAGTCTGAAAGGGTCCCAAACTCTTCCTTCCCAAAATGGCATTGTAATCACTTGTTTGAAAGGCTCTGCTGGCTTGTGGAGTATTTCTTCAAAAGCAGGGCAGGAGCAAGTGCTGTGTAATTAGATATGCAGAGAGCGTAGCGTGTGTGGGTGATACATTCATTTGGAGTAATTCACACACTTGCACTTCCATCGTTATTTAGAGATTAAACCAGTTCAGCTCCTCAGTGCTCACGTCTGTCCAACACCCCCGTGGGCTGCAGGCATTGGGGTCCCTCCTGAAGCCACGAAATATTAAACCCCATCCCAAAATGCTGCTCTGACACCAGTGTTCACAAGCAAAGCCTTATTTTAGTAACCCAGAGTTTGAGCTGCTGTGTGTCAGGAGGATGGGGGAGAGGCTGGGTGGTGCCCAACACCCCTCCACGGTGATTCACAGCCCCCTGGGGGGGGGCCAGCCCAGCTGCATCGGAAACAGGGCCAGGTTCTAAATAGGGGCTTAATCTGAGTTAAAATTAAATGGTCTTAATCTGGGCTTAATCTGAAATAATACCTCCGGTGTTCTGGCTGTATTGGCGGAGGGCTGGCGGGTCCTTCCCGAGCCCTGGGCAGGGCTGCCAGGCAGGCTGGCTGGGACAGCAGCACCCTGCTGCCTCCTGGGGTGATCTCTGGGTCTCTGTGGCTGTCAGTGGTGATCATGCCCTCATCCTCTGACCACCCTCTGGAGGCTGGAGACTTCAGAGTGCAAGACGGGAGTTTGTTGAATTTGTACGTTTGTGAATGCCCTTGCAGGGCTGCCCTGGGGTCAGTGGAACCCCCAAAGCAGGGCAGGTGCTGCTGTAGGTGGCACAGAGCTGTGGGCACAGCACCTGGGGGGTAGCACGTGCTGTCAGGGTCCCCTCCAGGCACCAGTCACAGGGAAATGGAGCCCTGAGATAAAGCCTGGGGGTTAGGGGCCCATCCTGCTGGATGCAGGTGAAACCACTCACCTGAGCCTGGGAGAAAAGGAAAATGCAATGGGTACGAGAGGGAGGATGGGAAGGAAGCCTGCCAGACCTCAGGGACAGGGTCACTCTGGCAGCCCAAGTGCAGCAGGACCCTGCTGGGGCTCAGCCCAGCACTGGGATCAGACACTTGCACTTCCAACATGAGCAAAAGTGGCAGGAGGGGGTTTCAGGAGAAGATGAGAGGCTCTCCCACCACCAAAGCCCACACATTCCTAGGATATCCTGAGCTGGAAGGGGTACACAAGGATCATTGAGTCAATCTCCTGGCCCTGCCCAGACACTCCAACAATCCCACCCTGATCCTGAGAGTGTCATCCAACCACTCCTGGAGCTCAGGCAGCCTTGGGGGCCGTGCCCATTCCCTGGGGAGCCTGTTCCAGTGCTCAGTCACCCTCTGGGGGAAGAACCTTTTCCTGATATCCACCCTAAACCTCCCCTGACTCAGCTGGATGCCATTCCCATGGCCAAAACCCAGTGAGAGCAAAAGGGGAGCTGTTAAGTTCCTTGCAGCTGCCTTTGGAGCCAATGCCCAGCTGAGCCCTTACCCACCCTAAAGCCACCTCAGCACCCACCAGAGGCACCAGCAGGGCCTGCTAAAGACCTTTCCCAGCTCTTCCAGCATCCCCCACTGAGGGTAAGCTGAGCACCCAAAGCCTTGCACACCTTGCCAGAGGATCTGGGCACCTCCAGCTCAGAGGTTTCTGCTCCCTGGGCTTGCAAATTTAAAGCAAAAGGGCTTTTCAGGACCTGTGCCCTGAATCCTGCTCCAGCCTGAAGGATTTAGGTGAGCACTGATCCGAGTGGCATCATCTGACATCAGCTGGCACCTCTGGCAACAGCTCCTGGGTTGGGGGAGAAGTTTCACAGCTTTGCTTTGCTTTTTGCCTGGCAATTGGTGTGCAAGTGCCTGCTCCCCAGAAAATAATGTACATTGTCCCGAGGATTTATGTGTTGCCAGCTGCAATTTATGAGATTCTGCAAGCTCTGCTGGTAGCTTTGTATACTGGAGGTTTCATTTTAGTGTCATCAGCCACAGATTATGACTGCAAGGGGTGCCAGTCTTTAATCTCATTTTTGAAGGAATTAATGTTATTAGTTTTGATGAATTAATGGTATTTACGTGTGCAAGGTTAGCATGAATTAATGTCCACCTATTTCTGTTGTGTGGCTGACTACTGTAAAAGGACTCTGGTAAGCAATCTTTACACAGTCTCTCTTTTTCTTCCCCTTCATTCTTTTGTAATGCTCTTTTAGGAGCTTAAAAATAATGTTTGAGGGTTTTTTTTCCTCCCTCTTTCTTTTTAAGTAAAAAGAAATATTGAAGATATTCCCATGGGTGGAGCTGACATTAACTTAGCCACTGCTGAGTCACGGAAGGCTAACAAGCATTTGGGAGCCCAACCAAAAAGCTCTGATTTATGGATGCTGCAGGTGGAGGAATAATTCATGGCATAGCTCAGCTTTCTGGGGAGGTCTGGCATTGCTGAGAATTGTGGATTGAATGGCTGAGGGAAGAGCACCAAGAGAGGAGTTGCAGGGAACCTGGGTGGGTCCCAGGAGTGCAGGGCCACTGGGATCTGCTGCCACATGGAGCCAGGGACCACAATTCCCCTTCTGAACTGTTCACCTGCTTAAACCACTCTGTTTTAATTTTACCTTATAATCTTGGAGTCACAGAATGGTTTGGGTTGGAAGGGATCCTAGAGACCATCCCCTTTCAACCCCCTGCCATGGGCAGGGACACTTCCACTGTCCCAGGTTGCTCCAAGCCCTGTCCAACCTGGCCTTGGACACTGCCAGGGATGGGGCAGCCACAGCTTCTCTGGGCACCCTGTGCCAGGGCCTCCCCACCCTCACAGGGAAGAATTTCTTCTGTATATCTAATCTAAATTTCCCCTTTTTCAGTTAAAATCCATTACATTCTTCTTGAATTTCCATGTTTCTCTCTGATCAGAATCAACCAGCTCTGGTAATTACAAAACCTCATTTCTCCTGGCTGATTCATGATGATTGTAACCTGGATTTTTTGAGGTCCACACTGTTCATCAGATCAAGGCAAGTGTGCTTCTTCCACGTGTTTGAGATGATTCTCTAGATTAACTTCTCACTTCTATGGTGGGGGAGAAAAATCAGTACAAACCTTGCACACTTCATGTCCAAGTGGCTGGGGCAGGTCATGTTTAGAATTTCTCTGGTGGCATGAGAAGGTTTTACTCTGAAATGAGTGGACAATATGTTGAGGGTCCTCACTGCCACTCCACCCTTCAGAAGTATGGACAGACAGAAGTATCTGTCTCTTTCTTTGCCCACCCTGCAGAGAGCTTGGCAGGGGCATTTCACAAGGTTACTGGGGAAAAAAGATTAGACTGGTCTAAAATGTTGGGCCTCTTAGACAGGGCCTCAGCACTGAGGTTTCAGGTGGCAGCTTTGTACTTGTGAGTGCAAACAGCCTTTCTGAAAACAGGCAGCAATATTCACTTCCGAACCTTGTGAAACAACTCTACCAGAAAAAATAATTTTCTGGAATAAAATAAGCATAAAATTGGGTTCTGAATAGATGTGCCATGAACATCTAGACAAAATATTTATTTATAGATCCCTGGCAATGTTCAAGGCAGGTTGGACAGGGCTTGGAACAACCTGCTCTAGTGGAAGGTGTCCCTGCCCACGGCAGGGGGTTGGAATGAAATGAGCTTTGAGGTCCCTTCCAACCCAAAAAATTCTATGATTCAATGATTGTCAACAACCTGGGGACTGAGAACACCGATCATTAAAAAACCTGAGATTTCTCTGCCTTCCCTTGGTCCCATCAGCTGGGGATTTGCTCTGTCAAAAGATACTTAATAAGATCTAAGGTCTGGCAGTGTTATCTGGATGGAGGGAACCTTTTATTGAGTTGGTTTTTTTTTTTCTTTCCTAATGAGGGAGTCTCCAGGAACAGGCAGGGAATGTCAGGACTGCTGGAAGGATCCAGGTTTTACTGTGCTTGCCTGTACGAAATGCTGCATTATCTGGTGACAGCTACAGAGCCTTCCCCAAAATTGGGTTTGTTACAGTGCATTTGCTGAAAAAAATTGAACACAAAAGATCTGAACCCCTTTACAAGGGAAGCACCTGTAGTATGTGATAGGCTTCTTTCTCCTATATAGGTATATTTAGGAATAACAAAAAGTCTGTGTAAAACTGCCTTGAGCTGTTCTTTAAGTTAATTATCGCTTCTTTTGGTACTATGAATGGCTGTTCAATGACACTGTCAGCGAGTGGAATGAACCAAATTACTTTAATTATGGAGTAATTGCACAGAGTGATGGTAATTAAATCTTGATCAGTTTAAGTGAGTGAATTAATTGCTCCAACTTGGAATGCACACCGCAGCAAGAGGAGTTGTTTTGTAGTTTAATTAACACCAACCACTAAACTCTTATCATATCTAAAATGCAGACAATTAATGAGTTTGATTCTGCCCTCACCTTAATAGGAACTGGGACAGAATGCATGCTGAGAAAGGTAGTTGTGGTAGCAAAATGACAGAAAACTTAATATTCCTGTCAGTGGTGGAGATACATTAGCTATACTCTGTGCTTTGCCTTCCAGTGAAATGTGCAAATAGAAATATTTCCATATAATTAGCTCCTGGCCCCATTTTGTTTCAATACTCACTGATCTGTCCAACAGGAGACATTGCTAAATTTGTTAATGCTTTCAACTTCAGCTGCCTGTGTTTCCAGATGATTTTTAGCCCCTTCTCTCTGTGTTGTCCAGCATGCTGCTCCCAAGCTGGGTAAACGAGCAGCCCTTTCCTTGTGCCCCGTGCAAAGGTGCTGCCATGATTTTGGGTGTGTGATGGTCAAACAGACCACTCCTTAATGCAATGTCCACCTTCTGCCTCACCTGGCAGCCTCTCAGAACTGACTCCTTTCATGGGGAGGTTTTTGCTTCTCTTCTTTTCACTCCTGCCACGGTAACATCTTCCTGA
Organism: Chaetops frenatus; assembly: GCA_013400775.1. NCBI lineage: Eukaryota > Metazoa > Chordata > Aves > Passeriformes > Picathartidae > Chaetops > Chaetops frenatus. Next base: position 400,683 of record VZTR01010038.1, on the reverse strand, counting down.
AGGGTCAGGGGACATAGAGGTTCTGATGTTGACGTGTTGACAAAAGGGAGGAAAGCTGCAAATGCAACCCACAAGTGTTTGCTATGCTGGTGACACTGCTTAAGGGACACTTAAATAAGTGAAGGGAAATAAAGAAGGAAGTTCACAGCAGGTGATGGGGTCTATGGGTTCAGAGTATTAATTTTTAGCTTGATCGTGGAGATCAGAGGAGGGGCAAACTCCCTGGACTGATACCAAATGAGGATCTTGGCTTAAAGGTGCTTTTAAATAGTAAAATATCTGTCCTGAACACCTGCCTGGGGCACTTTCACACAGACAGACAGCTCCATCTCTCACTAGCAGCTTGAGGAGGTGATAATTTACTCTGCAGAGAAGCTGATGGGGGTGTGACCCTGAGCTGGAGCTGCCATTCCTGAGTTCACACTCACCACCATCCCACCAGGGCACTGATGGCCACTGGCCAACAACTTGGAGGTCAGTGGCCACAGCAGGAATGCCATGCCTTCAGTGGCACCAAGCTTCTACAGGTGGCAAGCATTTAATTGGAATTTGCACCCCTTAAGTCTCTGAATTTGAGCAAACATGGTAAATTTCCCAATTCAGAAGAGCACTCAGCGGTGTGAGCAGGGACACTGCCCAGCTGGCAGTGCCAGAGCAGCTGCCTCTTTGTTAGCTCTGATTTCTGCCTCCTCTTGAATTGGTGCTCAGAGCCAGCACTGCCATGGATCTGCAATGCTGCTCTGCCCAAGGCCAGCTCTTGATCAGATTTTCCTCATCTCCCCCTGACCTTGGTCACGTTCCCTCACTCCTTCCCCATCCCCACTCGGCTCTGTGCCTTGGACGTGGGCACAGCTACAGGAGATCATTCCCTGCTGAGTGATATCTCCTCTGATTTGAATTGCTCTCAGTGGCAAAACATCATCTTCTGGAAGAGAAAGAAAGGACCTGCTGAATTAGAGGTATTTCTCCATCCATTTGCAAGATTTCATGGAGTTAATTCAAATGCACGGCTCCTGTGGCTGCCATGACAAAATCAGAGCCTTAGAGATGGCCAAGGAATTCCCATTTGTAGGGATTTTTGATCCCCTGAGGCATGCTCAGCTCCTGCTAAGGACACAAGCCACGTAAGGGGTTTAGATAGCAGCTCCCCCCTCCTCCACCACCATCAGACTCACAAACTCATTTTCATTTATTTCAAAGCGTTTTCCTACTCTTTCCCCAAAATAACATGGCTGCACAATGTCTGGGGCTCACTACCCAGCATCCTGGATTTTCTTTTTAGTTTTTTTTCTCTTCCTTCTTTGGTGACTTTGCTCGTGGACTGGTGCACAATGTTTGCTGAAGATATCTGAAGGCAAAAGGGTTTTTTCATTCTGAAAACTGAGCCTCTTGAGTGAAAGGCCCTGTTGTTTTATTTTTGTGCTGGAATAGTTGGCCAAAGGACTTGCAGCAGCTCGAGGTTGCTGTGCTGAAAGCAGCACCACAACTTACGTCCATACCAGGAAGGGCTGCCTAAACTGTGTGACAGGGTGGGAAATGCTAAATCATAGAGTCACAGAATTCCAGAGTGGTTTTGGTTGGAAGGGACCTTAAAGATCATCCAGTTCCACCCCTTGCCATGGACAGGGACACCTCCCACTACCCCAGGTTGCTCCAAGCCCTGTCCAAGCTGGCCTGGAACACTTCCAGGGATGGGGCAATCACTTTGTTCCACATTTCCCTCCAAGTGCAAGAAACCCTAACTTTTGGCACTTATTCTGATCTATCCACCCCTTTCTCTACTCTTTCTTCTCTAGGCTTTACACAGCAGATACAAGCCCTGAATGAAGGAGTCTGTGCCAGACTGGGTGGGCCTTCATCCCCTTTGGGACCTTAATCCCCTTTGGGACCTTCATTCCACTTTTCCTTTCCCCACAAAGCACCACCTTCATTTTAGCACTGCAGAAGAGGCCTCACAGCCACTCCACACAGACACAGACAGGGCCCTGTGCCACCCCCCAGCCACCTTTGGGCACCTGCCTGAAAAACCAGTCACAATGTCTGCCTACGGAAAGACAGGGAAGGAGGGGAATTGCTTGTTTCTACTCTAGGGAGGGTCTGGACCCACCTGGAGCTGAATTCCTTCCAGGAATTCCTTCCCTATGGCTTTTCTGCTACTCTTCCTACACCTCCTGCCTGGGTCTTGCATGGTGCCAGCCCACTCCAATGCCACTGAGATGAGGATGACCAGGAGTGACTTGCAGTGATGGTGGAAGGCTCTGCACACCCCCCACTCCTTGTCCCCTCAGCAATCCATCCCTCCTGCAGGACCCTGGCTATCAGGAATGGTGTGGAAATCCTGCTAATCCCATGCAGCCGTGGAGAGCTTTTCTCCCATTTGCTGGATGCACGAAATCCATATGTCATCAATCTCATTCTGGTGGCTGGAGCCTGCTCATGAAGCTTAAATCTCTGGCATGTGGCTGGGAGCACGAGGGCCAAGTCCTGGCTCCTGCCAGCTTCTCCTGCTGCCCTCTTGTCTCCCTCCCCTGGCAGCCAGCACCCCCTGCAGCGACTCTTGGATCCATTTTAGGGGAACCAAATGGTTCCTGTGCAAAGCTGGTGGTGGAGCAGCCCAGATGTGCTGTAGGAGCAAAGAGGAGGCAGAGCTGGCAGCTGGTTGTGTGCTTTCCCCCGGGAGGGCATCACCAGTGCTCCAAAATCTGCTTCCCAAACCACCTGCCATCCCCCAAGCCCCCAGATAAGCAATGAAATGAGCTGCAGCAGCAGGGTCAGCTGCCTGGCCTCCACCAGCCTTGGAGAGCTGAGGCTGCTTAAAAACGATGGCTTTGCCACATTTGGGGGCAAAAATCTGGTCCTTGTCGGTACTGCCTTTGCTTCAGCACCTGGCTTGGGCTTCCCAAATTCCTCTCCAGAGGTTGGGCAAAGGAAATGGGCAAAGGGGGCTGGTCTGGGAAACAACCCAGCCCTCCACAGTGGGAATGTGTGGCTGAGGAGGTCCTGCAGCTGGCAAGGAGGAGCTGGCAGAGGCTGGGCACCATGGAGAGCTGACAGAGCCACTGGGGGGGACCGGGGTGCCAGGAATGCTCCCCCACCACTGCCAAGCTGCCCCTGAGCCCCTGCACTGGTCAGGCACAGAGCAGATGTGGGAGGATGGGGAATGCTGCCACGGAGAGGTGCACAAGAACAGGGAATGAAGCCCAGGAGCAGCACAGGGTTGGGATGAGGGGAGAATTCACATGGGGTCAGAGCCCTTCTCCCTTTATCTTTGGGAGATTTGGGTAGCTTACTTTATTTTAGTCCCTTGCAATACATTTATATAAAGCTGCTTTGGGCTGAGTGCTTCTTAGTGCTGGTCTCTGCTCTATTTAAACATCAATGTTTTAAAGTGCACAGATAGGTTTTTAACAGGGAAAAAATTGCATGTGAATTACATTTATTTCTTGTTTACCCACACGGCTCCAGCCGACACTTATCGACAGATTAACTTTCACTAAACTTTCTGTGTAATATGTTTTAAAAACCCACTTCAAGTACAGATTCTATTAGTTCCTGACCTTATGTTTTAAGAGGAAGAAAGTGGCTTTACACTCCATGAAATGTGTTAATGCATGGATAGAAGTCCTCTTATCCTCCTGCTTACATTAGGTCCAATCAGGAGAATGGATTATGTTTCTAATAATCTGACATTAGTATTAAAAGTAATATTTAAGGCATTAGGACCCATAACTGGTGCAGTGTGTTCAGAGCTTTCTCTTTGTGTGTGTGCACACACGGCTGGGCTAAAACATATGTTTATGAAACAATGCATTAGCCCAAAACCTCCCCAAATATATGGGGATAAATTGGGGCAGCAGATTACTGCTGACATCACTTTTTCAATTAGAGGCAGAGGGAAGATTTGATGGCCATTTTAAAACTGATTATGGAGGGCAGGGATTAGAGGCTGTTAGGAACAGGAGGTATTGCTCCCCTCTCAGCCTTGGCCTCCTGGAGCTCTGTGGACTTCAGGAGTGGGTGCTGTTTTGTGGGCTGCAATAAGGCCAGAGGTACTGGTGGCACTGGTTTTATCTACAGGTCATCTGTGCATCGAGCTGGACCCCTCTGCCTGTCTTAGTCCCTCAGAAATATTTCATGGGGCAGTGGAAGAAATTTGGAGTCTTTAACCCTAAACTGAATGTTTTAGGAGAAAGCCAAGTCTTCCCAGCTGGGCTGGGTGGGTAAACACTGAACCCTTCTAGGCTGGATTTCTCTCTGTCTTCACTCATGGTTGGAGGGACACTGAAGTCATCTCAAGCCCTGATGTTCTCTGCATCCCCTGGAAAAGACAAAAGGGAGCTGGAAAAGAAACAGGGAACACCAAGAGGAGAAAGTGGTGTGTGTGGCCATCACCATGCACAGGACTGGACTAGGACCTGCCATCCCAGCCAGATTTCTCCAGTATTTAACTCCCTCCACTCAGACCCTTACTTCTAGGTGTAGTTTGTCTAATTGCAGCTTTTAGCACTTCAGGCTCACTTCAGCTTCGTCTGCTCAATTAATCATCCTTCCAGAGTCAGAAATCTTCTCCTCATGGGGCACTCACAGCCCACGGCCACGTTACTGCCCACCCTCCTCTCTGCTAAGCTGTAGATTGCTAAATGGAATTACAGAGGGGTTTTTTGCACCCCTACTCATGCTCACAGCAAATTTTAGACCTCTCCTATGTTTTCTGAACCCTCCTTGGGAAGCCTAACCTGAGCCTAATGCTCCAACAGTGCTGGACACAGACGTAACCCCACGACTGCTATTTCCTGTTGGCAAGAATTTGAGATGAAAATGCTTCAGCTTTCATTCCTCAGCTGCTGGGGGAGCATCCTCCCTTATTGTCACACACACACACGCCTTCTCTGTCACATCCCTTTGGACAGCAGGACCCTCCAATTGCAGGGAACCTCCAGCTTCTCCCCCTCTGATGGCAAAAAAAGGCTTTATCTTCACAACATATGTGCAGCAACCGTTGTTTGGTGGCAGAAGGGAAATCCACAAGCTATCCAGCCACTGCACCTGCCTGCTTGGACCCAATCCCCCTACTCGTGTTTGCTCACTGGACTTAAGCAGGTCCTGGGCTGGGAGAGCAGCTGGGAAATCCAGTGATTACAGGCACAAACGAGCCAGGGGCGGGGATGGGCTGTTTGACCACCACCGAGGGAATTTGGCAACACACCATCCTGACTCTTTATTTTAATTCCAGCTGGGGGAAATTCGAGCCAGCCAAAGGAGGTGGGAGACAGGATATCCCCCCCACCCTCCAATCTGGACTGGTGACACATCTTGTCTGGGGGAACGCAGCGGTTCAAGGAGGCCACCCTGGGGTCTGCAGACTGTCCTGCCTTCCCCCTACTCTGCCGTGGCCTTTTCTAACTCTGAGGGGGTGTCTGAGCAGAGCCTCTTTTGTCTCCAGCTTCCAGACACAACAGCTGTTTCAAGGAGCCCTCCTGGCAGCCTCTCACAGGTGTGGTTTTGGCCAGCACAGGGGTAGCAAGTGCCAGGTGAAAGGATGGGTTATGCAAAGCTCGTGGTGTTTAACTGAGAACTTCCTTCCTCAAAAGTGCTGCAGAGCTGGGTCATTTCTGGTAGATGAGAGATGAAACCCCACAGATATCTCCATGCTTGGTGTCTCCCAGAAAATAACAGCAGAGACTCCTTGAACTCAGCACCCAACAGGTTTCATCCATGTGTACAGAAATTAAATGAATTTTAAAGGTTTTTCTTCGTTCCCCTGGTGTTCTTTCCAGTTGGTCAGCTTCAGTGGACAAAAAACCAGCCCAAATAAACTCACATTCATGAATACCAGTAGGCACCATTCCGCAAAAGCTTTGTTTGGGCAGGTCAAGTTGTATGGCATTATCTCATATTTATGAGTGAAAAAGATCCACAAGATTCCTAAAACATAGGAGAAAAGGCTGCAATTGCCTCCTGTATTGCAGAATAATTATCTGTGCTGATTAAGCTGTTGCTCATTAGCTCACCAGGCTTTATCAAGGCACCAACCCACAAGGCCTTTGACCCCAGCAGGAATGATAGCACGGAACATTTGGACCACCTTGGGGCCACCATGCACCCATCTTGCCTTTTTTCCTGCTAATATCATGTGTAAATATATGCACAGCTGACCCTGCTGGAGAGTCCCCTGTCCCCTGCAAGAGGCTTCAGTTCCCCTGTGCTTCCTTTCACAGTGTAAGTTCAGGCAGATTTGTGGAAAGCAGGAGATTTTTGTTTGCACCTAAATCTTTTTGTAGGATTTTCCTTAAAGGCCCTTAATGCCATGGAAAAACATCGAGAGGCAAATTCCGCTTCGGGTTTCCACCAAGAGGGGAGTAAATCAGCTGAGGGCAGTGAGGGAAGCTGGATTTATCCCAGTGGAGGAAGAAGCAGGGCTCAGCCCCTTGCACTTTGCTATTTTCTGCACCAGCAGTTCTGGCCTTTGAAAAATGAGATGCATTTTTCTCCTTGTGGTTTGAGAGGAGCCTGCAAATGCCAGGTGACAGAAAACAGAGCAGGAGAAGTCTGAGGCTCCTAAATTAGAAGCTGTGGCAACTTCCAGCACTGTCCTGTAGAAGCTGCCCTTGGCTTTATGTTAGATGTTGTTTTCTTGTGATTGTCAGCATTTGGTGTTAAAAAGATGCTCAGGGAAGGCTTGTTCTACCTCAAATCTATGGCTGGGCAGTGCCAGATAGGAAGATTTCTCTCTTTATGAGATGGGGTTTGGAGTAACCTGGGATAGTGGGAGGTGTCCCTGCCCATGGCAGGGGGTGGAATGAGATGGGCTTTCAGGTCCCTTCCAAACCAAACCATTCCATGAAGATTTTGGGGTTCATCCCACAACACCGCCCAAAAGGCAGCTGGCTTGGGCATGGAACTCTCATGGAGTGCTCTGGCCACATGGGTGCTGAGCAACTGGTGATGTGAACAGGCAAGCTGGGTCTGGGAATATGCCAGGATTTAATCTGGATTTAATGTAATCCATTTAATCTCTTTCCTAGCCTGGCCTTCCACAGGAAATGGAGACGGAGCCAAAGTATCCTGATTCTGTTTTTGTGCTTCCTGACCTGTAAGGAGAACAACTGCAGGACCTGTGCAGACCTTGAAGCAAGGGGATGGAGCACATCCAGGAGATCTGCCTGGATGTCTGGAGGGTAAAATTCCATCTGAGCTCCGGGGGTGCTGCTGAGCTGGGACATGCTCCTGTCAGCCACCAGCAGGCTGAGGGAAACCTGCCTGAGGTTTGGCAAAGGCTTGTTTTTTGAAGCTGTGGAGAATCCCACTGTCCCAGCCTGAATTTTGGGTGAGGTCTATGCTTTAATCAGCCTTTACTGTGAGTGTAAAGAAGAATATTGTGTTCTGCTCCTGTGTAATAAAAACACCAGCTCTGGGACTGTCACCCCTGGGATGGGGACTAAGGGGGCTGAGCCACAGATCAGCCTGGGAAAAGCAAACCAGCCCACTCAGCCTAACTCAAAATCCTATCCATGGGTTCACCTCCCAACTCACTCCCCTCCAAAACTTGGATTTATTACATTGGAGCTCTCCAGGTAATGTGAACTATCCACAGAATGGCAGATCCTGCATTCTGGCACACCTCTAGCAGGGGTTACAGGGCCATCAGCAGGGCTGCTTGGATACAGGGAAATGGGAATCATGGAATCACAGAATGGCTTGGGATGGAAGGGACTTAGAGATCACCTTGTTCCACCCCCTGCCATGGGCAGGGACACCTTCCACCATCCCATGTTGCTCCAAGCCCTGCCTAACCTGGCCTTGGGCACTGCCAGGGATGGGGCAGTTCCACCTGCTCTCCTCTATTCCAACACTACCTGCTGCTCAGCATCTCCATGAGTTCATTGTGGCCATGTACCCACACATCACAATCCTTGTCTGTAACCTCATCTATGCAAAGAGAAAAGGTTCCTATTATAATCCTACCAGAACCAGACTAAAACAAAAACCCTGTGGGAGAACACAGATTTTTGAAGTGACTCTGGAGCTGCATCAATTTCCAACTGGAATAAAAGACAACCTGGAGTAGCTTAACCATGAGTAGCAGCACCAAGGATTTGTTCAGTGGAAAATCACAATGAAGATATGGCAGGGCCAGGTAGTAAAACACAGGTTAAACCAGGTAAAGAGAGCAATTTTGGAGGGTACAATTCCTGTCCTGCTTGACATCCTTTGTGCAAATTCCCTGAGGTTGATCCTCAGCTGACACCATTCCCATAGAAGCTTAAAAAAAATGGGAATGAAACAGAGAGGACTGATGGAATGTGAAAAAGTCTTACCTAAATGAGTTCCTTGATGAGTTTTACTGGATCTGTGTGCAGAGGTGAAGAAATGAGAGTTTTAAACCCTGAAGGCCCCTGAACTGCTGGTACAGATTTTCAGCCACGTGCTGTGTGTGGGCATTTCTTGGGCCAGACTGTGAGTTTGGCCTCTGAGGTATGAGCTGGAAATTGATGTCCTACACCTGTAATTAAAAGAAGGATGAAAATGTGTAAATTAGTTAGAAATGTTCCCTTTTTCCAAACACTTACCAGAGAGTAATGCAGCAACCCAGGGATGAAGGGAATAAGGCCCTCAAGTGGTGCAGCAGCCAGAGAAGATGCTCTGTGAGATGCTGGTGGAGTCACTGTGAAGATCAGATACCAGACCTGAGTCTGCCAAGAAGGTATGGGGATAAATAAATAATATTAGCTCAAGGAAATCAGGTGTGGAAACATAGAGATGATTGTCAGAGCTCTGGGAAAACCAGCTGAGATAAATGGGATCCGTGACTGCTCAGTGTGACAGAAAATCAGCTGGGAGGCCACTGGTGCAGGAAGAGATTGGAGTCTTCTACAAGTCAATAAAGCCTTTCTGACAAAGGTGCAAAACTCTGAGAAACAAGAGCTGCCCCTGGGGAAATCAGTTCAGTCCATTTTTCTATGTGGTGAAAAAATGAAGCTGAGCTTTGAAATTAAGACAAGCTGTCCTGATAACAGTGGAATAAAGTCTGTTTCCCCATGGAACTGAGCCCCTGTCTTCTCCCAGACCTCTGAACCTTTCTCACCTGGGAGATTTTTACCTTTCTGTTGAGTTTGGAGGGGTTCAGAAGGCACTGAGGGCATCCTGATGGCTGAATCTGGGTCCCTTGTATAGCCAGGGAGAACACGAGGAGCCAGCAAGAGGTTCCCACGTGCTTTGGGTGACCAGCCACATCCAAGCATGTCTTTGGTGGAACCTGACCATGAGGTTTTGGATGGAGAGCCCATGGTCAGGGACAAAAGGATGCTCCCTGGACTGGGTGTGCTTTTATTCCACTTTATTCCCCTTGGAAACTCCCTCTGCACCACATCCATGTGCCCATGGCATATGGGAGCCTGATCTTGCCCCCCTCCCAACAAGCAAGTCATAAAAAGCAGCTTATTCAAGCAACTTCAGAACAAATAAAAGCAGCATAACCTCCTTTTTCGTGCTTTGTGAGCAGCCATACATAGTCAGTGGAAATTCTGCCAAACTTCTAGTTTAAATATAGGAGCTGTGCTTATTTGCATTGTTGGTGGTCCCCACGAGGACCTGCTCTCCTTTGCATGGGGATATTGCTTAGAATGAAGCCTGGGCTGGCTACTTTGCCATTAGAATTCTGTGCCAGCCCAGTGCTGACAATATTGAAGCTTTGCTAAACGTGTGTTATGTGTAAGTTCATTAAATGGGTGCTGACTGTTGTTACACAAGTACAGCAGTTGAGTGCTTTCTGTATTAACCTTATCACCTGATGGGCAAAAGAAAAGGTTTAACTAAAGCTTAGGACTAATTGAACGGTATTTCAGTATTTTCTTATGTAAAACTGGTTCTGGTCTATTGTTTTTATTTATTTGCAATAACTGTGCTCATTCAAGTTTGTAATGACACTGCCATGGGTGAATAGAATTTGCTTTAAGTATTATTCTCCCTTTTGCTATCTCCTGCCTCCTCTAAAGTGTGTCTCTCAGGAGAAAATCTGCAACAGAGCCTGGTAAAAAGACAACTCTCTAAGTACACAGTCATTTTGGGGAGATATGTTCCCAAGCTGGGTTTTTAAAATTACTTTTAGCAGTTCCTGTTTATTTTCTCTGCCTGCCTTGGGTATTTCCTGTCGGGATGAGCACAGAGCGTGGAGCTGGAGGAGATAGGAGAGAAAAAGCCTCCCGAAGAAAGGTGGGAGGTGTCTTATCATCAAGACACTGCACAAACCAGAGCACTTTCTTTGCTCGGTTGCCACTAGAGTATGCTCTCGTGCTACAAGTTCCAGGGATTTTTTTAAAAAAAATAAATCACTCTGTGTAGCACGAGGCCGTCTTTTGAATGCTTTCCACTTGCCCCAGTGGGGTGTTTTTTTCCAAGTAATACTTTTTGTTTTGTTTTGTTTTGTTTTTAATTGCTGTTGAGCACATTTGCAAAGCTTTGAGAAAGCCTAGAGGGTCTCTCTGTGGTGAGGTGAATTTAACTTCAGTTTGGACAAATCCCAGATATTCCAGAGAGTGGGTGAAAACGGCCAAAAAATATCTTACCTGTCTCTAAAAAATATCTAAAATATCTAAAATATCTTATCTGTCTCTAAAAAACAAACAAACAAACAAACAAACAAACACCCAAAAAAAGGAGGTTTGCACGCCCTTCCTGTCTTGGTCGAACCCCTGGGTCATGGCTGATGAAGAAAGGGGAGGCAAACCTCACGAATTAATAGATTTCTGCTTACAGAAGAAACATGTAAATTCCCCTTTTCAACATAAAGTGTGCCTGTAATCCCAGCCTTTGAAATGGTGGTAGTTATTCAGTAAGATAAAGGCTGCTGTGAGCCTGCCCTACCACATTACAGCAAAGTACTTTGTCACTGGCACCCTAAAAGTTCCAGCTTCTGCATGACAAAGATATAAAACAACTTGCAGGACAATTAAAGAACAGTTTGTCCTCACCCTATTATTACCAGCCATTCTTCCACGTTTTGATATTTGCCTGTAAATTGCTACCTCCCCCATCAATATAATTGTAATCAGCCACGGTTTACATTTGTCTTTGGATGCCTTTTCCAAGGGAAACACAAAGAAGGAAAAATACGGCAAAGAAAAAAGCCACGCTCCGGATAAAGAGCCTCGCCACCAGCCGGCTTTCACACACAGGCTGCGCACTTTGCTGCTAAAATTACATTTTAGGAGCCCCAACGGGCGCGGGAACAATGACCCCGCTCATTTCCATAGTGACAATGGCTGGCGGAGGATTGGAACGTGTCTTTTTCCTCTCCCCGATGAACCTCAGCCAACAGCGGCAGAAACCTGCCAAGGAGTTCAGTCCCTGGAAGCTCTTGGTCACCACGGAGCTGGGAGGTTCCCTCTGGGCCCAGCCATTCTCCAGATGGTGTTCACACCCTTAAAACCAGCTCCTCCAGGCAGCCCCGGTGACTTCCGAGTGGGTTGAAACTTCAGCTTCTTTTGCCTGCTCTGTGCAGGTCATCTGGGGTGTGCAGAGCTTCCCGAAATTCACAGAATGCCAGAATGGTTTGTGTTGGAAGGGACCTCAAAGCCCATCTCATTCTAATCCCCTGTCACGGGCAGGGACAACTTTTCTGTATCCCAGGGTGCTCCAAGCCCTGTCCAGCCTGGCCTTGGGCACTGCCAGGGATCCAGGGGCAGCCACAGCTTCTCTGGGCACCCTGTGCCAGGGCCTGCCCACCCTCACAGGGAAGAATTCCTTCCCAATATCCCATAAACCTACTCTCTTTAATGTGGAAGCCATCCCCTCTTGCCCTATCACTCCATGCCCATGTGAAATGTCCCTCTGCAGCTCCCATGGAGGCCCTTCAGGCACTGCAAGGCCACAGTGAGGTCACCCCAAAGCCTCCTCTTTTCCAGGCTGAAGAACCCCAGCTCTCTCAGCCTTTCCTCACAGCAGAGGGATTACTCCATCCCTCAAATCATCTCGGTGGCCTCCTCTGGACTCGCATGTCCCTCCTGGGCCGGGGAACCTGGAATTCCCTTGATGCCTTCCTTGGTTTCATCTCTCAGGGGTTTTGTGCTGCTGTTGCAGCAGGGCCCTTCTCCAGCCCCCAGAACACCACACGCGTTCCCTCCGCTGTGCCAGCCCTTAATCCTGCTCTTTTTTTCCTTAATAAATGCAAACCTAATTTTCTAACGTCTCCACTTAGATCTAATCCATAAGGCTGTTTATTATCCTCGTTACCCTCTTCTATACCTTTTTCATTTGTATTCAAAAGCCTCTCTTTAATCTGTCTCAATTCTCCAGGTACGGCCTCGCCGCTCTTTCATACAATCCCATAATGATTTCCACGGATGTGTTTTAGTCCTCTATGGATAGGTCTTGGGATGCTGTTTGCCTTCCTTAACTACTTCCCGCAGCGGGAATCGCTGCTTTTAATATTCCGTGCGCTGACACCTTCAATCTTTTCCATCACCAGCCTCTCGTGCCGCCCCATCCAGGGGTTAAATCTTTATTATCTGCGTGCGGGCACACCGGGGCTGTGCTGGGGGCGCTGCAGCCTGCACCCGGTACTGTCCCAGGAGGGGTTTGATGTGTCTGAGGGCGGCCAGGAGGCGCAATCCTTAAAAAAACTCATCCTGAAGGGACGATCCCGCGAGCAGGGGAGAGGCAGGACGCGCTCCGCTCTCCTCCTCCCCCCCCGCCTCTCCGCGGTGGTTTCGTCCCGTCCACCCCTCCTCCCCCCCCATCCCGCGTGCGTTGGTCCCGCCCGACCGCCCGGCCGCACTCACCCCCTTCGCCACGCCCTCTCCGGCTGTACCAACTGTGCTCAGCGGGGGAGGATGGAACAGAACGAGAGGCCGCGCTGAATGGCCTTATCGGGTTTGCTGCTCTCTGTGTTCTCTATCTGAGTGTTATAGATAAGGAAAATCCCCGAGAGGCGGTTTAAGGAGAGCAAGAAGGCGAAAGGGACAGGAATGCTCCCCCCGCCAGGCGGTGGGTGGCACAGCCCGCCCGCCCCACACGGCCGAACCCGGAAGGTGGCGGCGCACGTCCCGTCCAGGGCCGGCACCGGCACCGGCACCGGGACCGGGACCGGGACCGGCATCGGGATAGGGAATGGGGCGGGAGGAGCCGCCGGGGCGCTGGGCGCTGCCGTGGCTGCTCTCTACACGGCCACGCTGCCGCCCGCCCTGCCCGGCGGGGATGCGGGTAACGTACCGGGCCGCCCCCGCGGCGAGGGTGGGGACCCGCGGCCCGCAGCGGCTGCTGCATCGCGGTCAGCCTCGGGTGGGGGGGGACGTGGGGGGACGAGCCCTTAGGGACTGGTGCACTCCTGTCACCCCGTGGGGTTGCTGTCACCCCGTAGGAGCTCGTGCTTCAGTGTCACCCCGGTAGGGCTGCTCTCTCCAGCGGAGCTGGTGCGTTGCTGTCACCGCTGCAGGGTTGCTGTCACCCCATGGGGTTGTCATCCCAGAGAGCTGCTCACTCCAGCGGGACTGGTGCATTGCTGTCGCCCCACAGGGTTGCTGTCATCCCATAGGGATGTTATAGAGACTGGTGCATTGCTGTCACCCTTGGAGGGCTGCTGTCACCCTGTAGGGTCGTTGTCCGCCCATAGGGTTGCTCACTCCAGAGGGGCTGATGCATTGCTGTCACCCCATAGGGATGCTTATCCTATAGGGACTGGTACTTCATTGTCACCCCATAAGGTTGCTGTTATCCTATAGGGATGGGGGCATCAATGCCACTCAGAGGGTTGATGTCACCCTATAAGGATGCTCATGCTATAGGGACAGGGGCAGTGCTGTCACCTCATAGGGTTGCTGTTATCCCATAGGGGCTGGTACTTCACTGTCACCCCATAGGGTTGCTGCTCCCATGAGGTCCCCGTAGCCACTGGTGCAGTGCAGCCACTTTTGGGGTGCTCACCCCGTTGGGGTTGGTGCATTTCTCGCTCCCCGTGGCAGCACTGGCTCCACAGGTGGGTGCAGCAGGGACACCCTGCACTGGGGTGTGCACCCCTCAGGGCCAGGGCAGTTGCTCAGTGGGGTCAGCACAGCCAGCTCCCCCCTGGGGCTGGTGCCCTCGGGCCACCCCATAATAGTTTGCCTTGGGGACAGCTGGTGGCTTTAGGAGACAGCTGTGCCGTCCTGCCAGATGTGCTGTCACTGCTTGGGCCGTCACTGTCCCGGGGCTGTGCAGCAGGGAAATCTTTGGATCTGCCTTTGGAAGTGCAGCTTCCTGACAGTGTCAGACTGTTGGAATTTTTGTGTTTGGCTTTGCTGATCCCACAGCTGGTACAGAGTTCTCCTGTTTGGTCCTGCTGGGGCTTTACTGGTTTAATCTGGCCTTACTTTTAAACTGCTTTGGTTTTGTGTCGTGTATACAGCTGGGGTTTGGGGATAGGAGGGCTTGGATTTTCTAGGGAACATACTGATAATTTTGTTTTCATGGAACAAGTGTCCAGGATACTTTCCTTCTGTGGCATCCTAGAACAGTGTTCAGTGGCTCTGTTTAACTCTGTGCCTCCTGATCATCAGTGGTTTCAAATCCAAGCTGTGCATGAAATTCCTTCTAAATAAATGGCCTTTAAATGGATGCATGTATTTTACAGGCTCAGGATGTGTGGAGAGAGAGGGTCACTGGCCAGGCTGGCTTTGTGCATCCTGATGGCTTTTGCTTCTGCTCCCAGGTTACTGAAAGGGCTGGGTTTGCTCCTTCTGAGTGTATCAATTAATATGTCATAATTGATATATTTACAGTTGTTACCATTTTGTCTTTTATTTTAATTTTTGCCTTATTTTTTGTCTGTGGAAAGCACCTCGTGCTCTGAGCTGTTCATGCTGCACAAAGCCTCAGGAACCTGGCTTTTAATTGTGCTTGAGCCTGGGTTTTCCCTTTGGGATGCCAATAACCATCAGCAGCCTTTGCAGAGAGAGATTCAGGTTCTCCTGATGATGTGATGGATGAATGCTGGGATTTGTTTTTTCTTTGATGTGAATTATCCCAGTAGACAGAACGAGCAACCAAACAGCACATGGGCTCACCCCACTTTTCATAGGTTGTTGTGGTGTTAAAGGAAATCTCTCAGGGCACTGTTCCCTGATCAGCCCTGTGCCCTCATTCCTTGTTTCTCCTTGTTTATTTATTTTTTTGAATTTTCTTCTAAATCTGCTGCCTGGCTTCCATGTGTTCACTGGGACTGAGCAGACAGAGGCTCATCCCTGCTGTCCCCTTGTGCCTGTCCCAGCCAGCATTGTGTCCCACCACAGTGTCAGGACTTTTTGGGCTGTTATTCCCCTGATTTCTCATGGCTTGAGTGTGGAATGCTGCAGCTGGAGTCCCTGGAATGTCTGTGCATGGCCCTGGTGTTTCATTTACCTGTGCCTGAGCACAGAGCTCAAACTTGTGCCACCAAAAGCACTGAGGGTACTTGTGTAGGTAGAGCTGCTTAAGGATTTGCTGTATCTGCTTCCAGGCAGGGAGCCTGATATTTTATTTTATTTTATTTCTTAAGCTATCTGTATTTTTAATTGTTCCCAAAGTTTGCAATAATCCGAAAATGTCAAAGGCAGTTGGTATTTCCACTGGCAGCTTGCTGATGTTACTTAGTCTTAGAATAAAGAAATGAATGAGGGAATAATAGGGGGAGAAGGAATTATAATTCAGAAACATCCACAGATGTTAAAACAGCTTAAAAAGGCATCAAATAAAGTTAAAAGGAAAAAAAAAAAAAAGAAACCAACCAAATGTTCCCTGTCATGTCTCAAACACCAGCTCCCAAACTTGCTGGGGATAAATCAGAGTTCAGGCAGCATCAGGCCTGTTGCCTGAACACCTTTATGGGGGAGTCAGGCTGGGCAGTCAAAAACTTGTTTACATCAGGAATCACAGAATATTCTGATTTATGAAGGGACCCACAGG
The DNA here is from genome assembly GCA_013400775.1 of Chaetops frenatus. Lineage (NCBI taxonomy): Eukaryota > Metazoa > Chordata > Aves > Passeriformes > Picathartidae > Chaetops > Chaetops frenatus. Next base: position 384,768 of record VZTR01010038.1, on the reverse strand, counting down.
GATTATCGAGTCCAGCTCCTGGCCTTGTGGAGTTGGAGGGTATAAACTCTTCAGTTTGAGCCAGTGTCTGAAGAAGCCACAGGTCATTCTGTCTCACAAGACACTGAAACCAAGTTTGTGGGTGCTGTAGTTCTCCCGCTGTGTGTTTTGTTATTTAATATTAGTGCTTCTCACTCCTCCAGCCCGTGGAGGCTGTAAGGGATGCTCAGATGTGTGGGTGGGAGATGGAGAATTAACCTTATCCAAAGTAGTGGGTGTTATGTACTTTGATTTTCCCACTGGAATTCAACAGGCCTGCAGCCTGGGAGCTTATTTTTTGCAGGTCTCCTTGCTTTTTCCCCCCCTTAATTCTTACAAGGCAAAGTTGTGCTGTTTTATTTCAAAGCTTGGCAGGGGCCTCCACTGATGTTTTATTTGTATTATTTTTGCAGCTTCCTGGTTGATTTGTGGCTGTATTTCTTTGGGGCTATATCTTGCCCTTGATATAAATGTCACAGCAATGTCAATGCATTTAAATTTTTGCTGCTTTAGATGCTCATATTGCTGTATCCCAGAAGGACTTGAGTGGAGGGTGAATCCATGCCTGGCTTGGGAGCAGCATCCCTGGGATGTGATGGGTGATGGGCATCACCAGCACACTGGGGAACCCTCACAGTGCCAAATTTAAGGTTTCCTTTATTATCATCACCCTTTGCTGCCTGCAGGAAGATTTATCCCTTCCCAGCCCTGCTGTGCCCTGGAAGTGTTGGAGCTGCTGAGCACTGAAGGGCTCAGAGTTGGGATGTGTGGTTTTCCCATCACATCTGCTTTTGGGGGCTGTCTTGCAGTAGGGTGAAATTTTCCTCAAATAAAAATAGCCAGTGTTTGCAAGTGCAGGAAACTCCATGTCTGAGAGATTTGGGTGCAGGAAGTGGCAGGTTTGGCCCCAGTTATTGCCAGGCCACAGCTTTAGTTCTGCAGCAGTTGCCATGGGTTGACTTGCATTTTCCTTTTTAAATGCACCATTTCCTGTGGTATCAGGATTTCGAGGTGCCATTTGTGCAGCTCCCCTCTCCTTTGTGTGGTGTGGTGAGGACTTGATGGTACAGAAATTTAAAATATTGTTAATTTACCATTAAATCCACCAGTGCCCTTCATTTGTATCTTTCCCATCTAACAACTCTGCCGTGACCTTGGCACTTGCAAAACTAGCAGGACCAGTAAAATTGGATTATGAAATTTGAGAGAAAGAAGGAAAACCAGCCGTAATTTTTAATTTTGTTCATCTTTGAATGAGTTGTGTCTGTTAAATATATTCAGTGTATGTTGTTCAGGAGTGTTTTTCTGCAAAATGCTCCAGTGTCAAATGCTCTAAAAATGCCAACTATTCTGCTAACATGGCAGTTATTTGTCCTGGCACAAAGTACAAACAACATGTAAAATCTAAATGGTGTTTCTAATGGGAGCTGGGCGCAGCATCCACTGACAGGTAAAAGACTTGTGAAGCAGAATTGCTTTAGCATCAAGGGACAGCAGCATTCCCAAATAAATGGATGCAGAGTTGCATGATCAGTGATTATATTTTTCCTCTTTAAAAACTGTCAAGCTCTGGTTTTGTGGTGGGGTTTTTTTTGGTTTTGGTTTTTTTCTTTTTGTTGTTGTTGTTGTTTTTTATGATGAGGAACAACTGGGTTATTGAACAGACAATGCAGCTTAAGCGTTGCAAATGGTAGTGCTTGAAAGTTATTGAGTCAGATGGTTTTAAATTAAAAATACACACAAATGTCTGCATTTTGACTGTCTCAGGCCATTCTTTGCCCGAGCCTACCTATATTTTCACTTATCTGTTCATAAAAGTCTCACGAAAACATACAAAAGATATTTTGTGCAATGACATCAGAGGGAGAAAATATTCTTAGAAAATTTCATGCTGTTAAATCTCCACAGATTTACAGTTTTATCCAGTCAAATTAATGCAAAACCCCAATGCAAGCATTTGGATTTGGAAAACTTTGGAGGAGTGTCATTTCCTAATAGTAATTATTGGTTTTACATTATTTTTTCACAGGGGAGCTGATCACAGCCGCATATGAGCTTGGAGTAAGTATTAGTTTTATTGTTTAATCAATGCTCTCATTAACAGTTTTAGGAATTAAAGAAGTTTAATTAAGCATGGAGTAAAGTAGATTAATTTATTTTCAAACCACAGTTTTTACTAACTTATAAGTACAGCACGCGACAATTTACTTCAAGTTTTAAATCCAATTAAACTAAATTATAAAGCAAAGGCTTTACTGTATATACAGTAGCTGGCTTATTATCAACCCAAATTTTGTATAAGCTGGGGAGAATAAAATAAATCGGGTTAACAATTTTAATAAGTTTTATTATTTAATAAACTTTATTATGGTGCATGATCCCTTTAGGCAAGACCTTAGGACTGTCAGCGCGGTGGTAATCCGATAGCAGTGTGGTCTTTCAACTTGCTAACCAATAAAATAGTTGAGAAGCTGCTTTTTTTTAAAA
>VZTR01010038.1:358405-376929 GCA_013400775.1 Chaetops frenatus | reverse complement strand
ATATATATATATATATTTGTATTCCCTGCCCACTAAACCTTCCAAGCAACAAACTGTGGCTGTATATAAAACCCAGAGCCAACTCTTCTTCCACTGCCAGCAAAAAGGAGAATTAGGCAGGTGTCAGATAATGAAACCGTCAAAACTATTCCATAATTTTGAAATCCTCAGGATGTTTTGGAAGTGGCACTTGACCCTCTGGATGGCACTGAGCTTTCTGGCTCCCAGAGTGTGTGTCCTGGAGCTCTTGTGGGAAGGTCTCTAAGAAGGACCAGGAGGATCAGTGACCTTCATGGCCATCCCAGAGAGACGTCATGGCAGATGCTCCCTTAAAACTGACCAGTGCTGGGAAGGGTTTTTTGGTGCCCCTGATGAGTGGGGAAATGCTCTGTGTCCCTCGGGTACATGGGTTTGCCAGAGCAGGATTCAACCCTGAACAGTTTGACCCCTTGTTTTGTGGACATGACTTGGGAAAGATGGAGGGGTGAGAGAGGAGCCAATGCCTGCTCAACTAGAGTGGGAAATTAAGAAATTGGGTTTTGGGGAAGGAGGAATCTCCTTACAGGGCGTGTTTAGATTTCTCCAGATTACAGATTGTTGTAGATTATCTCTGTTGTAGCACAGCAGGAACATCTTGGGCGTTTGGAAAGCAACTGTGCTTAGTGAGAAGTAGTGACAAAGTTTTAGGAGGGAGAGAAGAAAGGAATGTTCTCAGGTACTAATTTGCTTTTAGAAAATCTACCGTGACCTCTGGCTAATTGATCCCATATCTGTTTTTATTTTTTTTCCCACTTGTCCCCAGAATAAACCAGCACTGAGTTCAGTCTGTTTGAAGACACTGCCAAATCTGTTCATTTGCATTTGGCTCTAAAGTAGGCACATGAGGCTGCGGTAACTCTGCTTCATTTTGAAAAGGTGGGGGGGGGGAAGCAGGGCAAAAAAACTCTTTTTTTTTTTTTTTTTAAAAGACTGAAGAGTCTTTTCTGACAGCTAGTCAGAGTTAGAATTAGTTCAAGGAAATGTTAATAATGCACTGCCTGGCTTAATCCCTTTGATATCACCAGGTATCCTCCTGTTCATGGGTTAATTGCTTTAAAAGCGGAGGCAATATTCTGAGCGGTGGGCCGCTTCACCTTTTCACAGCTGTTACCATTGAGTGACAACTAAATCCCATGTGTAAGATGAGGAAGAGCTCAATCTCCAATTGGGAGAAAATTTATGTAAACCGCAATCCCTTCAGAATGTGCGGAAGTCACAGACTTTCTTGATTTACTCTGCTTTTCCCAGAAAGCTCCATTGTTCCCTTCCCTAAGTCCCATCAACCCTTTGTAGCAGAATATCACAGCGGCGGCAGATAGCTTGAAATATATAAATGCTATCATAGCTCTGATTAATAGCGGCGCTTATGAGTCAAGTCTGATAACGGAGCAGCTCTCCACTCAATTTCAGATACCGCTAATGGAATCTGTCTCCTGCAATTGTAATGTGAGAAGGGCTAATTTGCCATGGAGCTTGGAGCTGTCACCAGCCGGGGATTGGGGGGTCAGATGGGAGCTGCCAGGTTTTTGCCCTGCAGCTTGTATCTCTCGCTTTGAATAGCACAGCCCCCTGCCTGCCAGGGAGCTGATAGGCCGCCGGGGGGTTTATGCCACTCGTACAATAGCGAAGGGCTGCATGGGCTGACTTGGTAATTGTGAAGCCAGCTCATTTTTATTTTATTTTATATTTTATTCTATTTTTCCCCCCCTCAATTCCTTCCTTCCCACCCTCCCTTCTCCATTTTTTTTCTTTTTTCTTTTTTCTTTTTCTTTTTTTTTTTATTGCAGCTGCATAATTTCTAATAAGGGGTTTTAACAAATGTCAGATTAGGAAAAGTTTCTGCAATTACCCAAAAAAAAAAAAAAAGCCAACTTATAAAACATTTAAATAGCTCAAGTCGGCTCCTACTGCGGGTTGGGGTTTTTTGGCTGCTGGAAGCAGGCGCCGGTTATTAGAGGAGCCTGGGATAAAGGTGTATCTATTTTCCAAGGATTGTGAATCAAATAATGAGTCGAACTAATACACCCTTTGCACTTGCAAAGACACCAGGAGAGAAGTTCTCATTGGTGATGGCTGGAAGCACAGTTTGTACAACTCAAGTGTGAGTATGGGGTGGTATTTCTTAAAGCAGCGCAGCTCTGTGTGCATTTTATAGATCTGTCATGAGCTGTTCCACTCCTTGAGCTGCTCTGGAATAGCTTGGCATGGAGCTGTTGAATTTAAATGCCAAACTTTTTTGGCAAGGGGCTGCTGCAGGCAGGCTCTGCTCCAGTGGGGATGGACATCCTGGAGCATGCAAGGTGTGAGGTTGGGATGTCTCATTTCTCTCTCCTCTGACGAGTTGTCACAGGGGGCTCCTCTCATGCCTGGTGTCCAGACCCGTTGTGGGCCCACTGAGGTCCTTGCTGCCATCTCAGAGCAGTTTGATCCTCCCAGCAAGAGGATCCAGGGTGACTTGTCCCCAGGACACCAGGGATGGGGTGCAAGATGCCTCTTGCACACGCTGGTGACCTTCACAGGTCCACATTTCCAAAAGGATGGGCAGAGACAAGTTCTCTCAGAGGTGGTGTCCTAACTGGACACCTCCAGTCCAGGAGGATGTGTGTGAGAGGGTGCAAGGACCATCTCCCCTTTGCCAAAATCCTCACTGGCTCAGCACTCCTTAACCACCCTGGGCCATCATCCCCTCTCCAACCTGTGACGTTTCAATAACTACAAGGAAGAAGAAGTCAGGAAGTGGTGGCAGTCCCTGGCTGGGTGGGAGGGAAGTGGCATTCTGTGCATGTGGTGGGAGGTGAGGGTGCTGCCTGCCCACCCCCATCCCAGAAATCACTGGGAATGGTCTGTGGGAATGCTGAGGCTGTGGGATGCTGAAATGCCTCTTGACATGAGGGACAGCAGTTGGTTGTGACCAGTCTGGTTTGGTTTTATTTTGTGGTGGCCCTGCCTCTCTTCCCTTCACTCCTTGTGACCATGGCACTCAACCAGGAGAGATGAGCCAAGCCCTGCTCTCCTTCCTCCTCCTCCTGCTGCGGGCAGGGCTTAAGTGCCTCTTCAGCTCCAGGTCCTTGAGGAAGAATAAAATCTGGTTTGCTATTCCCTGTAGTACCTGAGCTGGCTCTTCAGTGCTGAGAGCAAGAGAAACTGCCTTTTGTCATGCAGTGTTTGTGGCTGAGAGGCAGGCAAACCCAGAGGGATCGGGGTTTTTGGGGATAATTATTGTTACTTAAGCCCTAAACTCGTGTTTGGATTTTAATTTTTAAACAATTCTTCTATTTCAGTGCCGATGCTCAGGCATGCTTAAAATTTATCTGTGGGAAGCTTGGTTGTTGAGTCTTCTATGTCCCTTTCTGTTTAGCCTGCATCAAAAAAAATTAGTTGTTATTTTTAATTGATTGATTAACAAGCAAAACCTCTTAAATTGAAAACGCTAACTCTTTAGTGCACTGCCTTGAAATAAAAATACGTTCAAGGGACGTATCTTCACTACTGCAAAGCCACAGAATTGCAGAGGCAGAAGTCACTGGGTACCTGGAGTCTGTGGAAATGAACAGGGAACCACCAACATCAGGGTCATTGTCTGCAGGTGCAGGGAGAGACTGAAATTTAAAAAAAAAACCCATTAATTAGTTAATTAGTGAAGATTTTAAAAATCAGGAGAGTTTTTTTCTTATTCCAATGCCTAAAAAAAAAAATAAAATAAAAGATGCAAGGCTAAGATCTGCAGCCTGTGAAGTTTTGGAGGGAAGAGAAGGTGGAAATAATCAGCTTATTTCACTAGGTACAGATAGGTGTTGCCAGTGTTAAATACATCAGCTTCAAATAGAAACCATTCCAATTATCTTACTTTTCTTAATGAATCCGGTGCACTGAAGATTGCATTTAACAAAAACATTTTAATTAAATTCCAATTCCCATCCATGTATAGCTTTGTGCCGATCATTTAATACAGTTTGGGGAATTATTAAATATAAAATGTCTGCCATTATTTTCAAAATAAAAAGTAAAAATGCTGGTGGAGTTTTTTTGTTAAATGCATATGGCTTGTGACCTTGGCTGAAGGAAAGTTTTACCAGACTTAAAGGAAAGGCTAAATTTTAAATTGCAGACTTGCATGTTTTAGTGATTGCCAGCAAGTGAGCAGCTGAAAACTACAATTGCATAAAAACCCAGGTTAAAATATTTAATTTCAGTTTTCCCAAATGTTCCTGCTAACTCTTAATAAAAACTTGGAGCTAAAGTAGTCCTGACTGAGGCAAATTCCTACTGAGTGCATCCTCGGAGCTGAGACCCAGCTGCACATTCTTTCACTTGTGTGCTTGAAAAGGAAAACAAAAATCATAGTTTATTTTTAGTCTTTTCCTTTTATGTTTAGGACTGCCATGGGAAAATATTTCTCACGAAAGACTGTATGATGTGCCTTTTGCTGACTCTTTCTGTCCCTTCTGAGTGCATTTTCAGATGATGGTCATGAAGACTTTCCCACTTTTGCTGTGGCTTCAATTCTTTTCTTCTTCCATGAGCTGACTCCTCTGTGCTTGGTCTGTTCTTTCTCATACTGGGCCCAGAGACTGGGGAAACAAGCTGGATTTGAGGAACAGCTGTCTACCCTCCCTGCTCCCCAGAATCATTGGGATAAAGCCCTCCTAGCTGTTGCTTTTCCATGAGGCCAGTCAAGGAATCAGCTGTTGGGACTTTGCTGTGTTTTGTAGCACCTCAACTCTATTTGAAAAATGTGTTCAAAGACAGAAGCACAAGTAGAAGTTGAGTGAGGATAAATCTCTGATGCTTTCTGCTCTGCAGTCCTGATGTGCTGTCAAAAAGAAAGGCAGTGTTAAACAACTAGAAGGTACTTCCAGGAAAAAGCCCAAATGTTTCCTTCTGCCAGCCATGGCACACCTGGGAAGCCTCCAGCCAGTGTGGATGGCAGAGTGTGGGGCTCCAGGTTGGGTGGCTGAGCCCAAAGGCTCTGTGGTTCCTTCTTGTCCAGCAAGACTTCACTGCAGCAAATATTTGATTTTGGTGAGGGAAGTGACTCCATGCCATGACAAACCTCTTAAATTCCACACAACAGTTGCCCTCTTGGTCTTGTTCCATCTCTGTCTCCACATTGATCACTGGGTTGCTGAGCTCTTGCTGCAGTTATGGGAAGTCTCTTTTAGGTCTTGAATTAACCTTCCTCCACAACTTTATCTTAGCCACTAAAATGCTTCCTTATGTGACGTGTTGTCACCACCAGCATCTTCAGCTGTAGATTGCACTGCCCTCCTCTGCACATTTTTTCATGCTTTTTAGAGAATTGTGGAATCCCAGGGTGGTTTGGGTTGGAGGGGACCTTAGAGCTCATCCCATTCCAGCCCCCTGCCAAGGGCAGGGACACCTTTCATTAGACCAGGCTGCTCCAATCCCCATCCAACCTGGCATGGAATACTTCCAGGAATGGGGAAAAAAGTTCTAAGCTTTAAGCTTCTTGACCTCAGTTTCAAAGCTCTGTCCCATCTTTTTGCTTTTTCAATTTTTCCCATCTCTGTTTTACTCTCGTTTTTGTGCCTTTTCTGGAGAGTTCTTTAATCTCTCTCTGCCCTGCATCACTGAACACTCATCAGTGTCTTTTCCACCTTGAGGTTGGTGTTTGGTCCAAAGTGGTGTAGGTGGCTGAGCTGTCCATGCCTGAGGTATTTTTGTCACCTCCTTGGACAGTGTGTGCATTTGAGGTCATCTTGGCTTTGAGGCAGGAGAGCTGTGGCACATGGTCACTGTGTGCCAGGGAATTCCAAGAGGCTGCAGAGGCAGAGGAGCATGGAGACCCTCACGTTGATCCAAATGAGCTGTACAACCACGTTACAACCAGCAGGATTGATTTAATTTGCCCCAAAATCATGCTGACAATGGCATGGGATTCCTGCTGGTGCTGCTTTGCACTGTGGATTGCCGCATCTCTTCTGCCAGGTCCTTCTCTGGAGATACCTGCTCTGATTGCTTCCACTTCTGGGATTTTTCCTCTGACTCAGCACACTCACAAATCCATCATTTCCATTGCTGGTAACAGAACCTGCAGAAAAACCCTTGGTCTCCAGCTTGCACTTCCCAGAGCTGTTTTCTTGATGTTCTTCAAGAATGCAACACCTTCCCATTTGGTTTTTTGTCATCTGTTCTACTTAGAGGAGCTTGGTGCTCCATGCATGAAATGGGCTGTCACAGAGTGGGCTCAGCAGCCCTGGCTTTTCCGTGAATGTCCTGGGTTGTTCAGCCTGGAGAAGATTCCAGGGAGACCTTAGAGCCCCTTCCAAAACCTAGAAGGGCTCCAAGAGAGATGAAGAGACTTGGACAAGGGATGGAGGGACAGGACACAGGGAATGGCTTCCCAGTGCCAGAGGGCAGGGATGGATGGGATACTGGGAAGGAATTCCTGGCTGGGAGGGTGGGGAGGCCCTGGCACAGGGTGCCCAGAGAAGCTGTGGCTGCCCCTGGATCCCTGGCAGTGTTCCAGGCCAGGTTGGATGGGGTTTGGAGCAGCCTGGGACAGTGGAAGGTGTCCCTGCCCATTGCAGGGGTCTGGAACAGGATGATCTTTGAGGTCCCTTCCAACCCAAACCACTCTGTGGTTGTTTCTGTGATTCTGTGGACAGACAGGCCTGTGGGCTCTGCTTGCTGACCCTGCTCTGCTCGGTGAGCAGAGGTGTCCTCTGTCCCACACAGCTGGGATAAGTCTTTAAGCTTTGGGTTGAGTGGCTTTTGCTTTAAGCCTTATTTCATAAAACTCGACTCGCAGGTTTGACACTTTTTATCAAGAGCATGGTATTTCTTTTGCCTCATTTGAACTCTCATGAAACACTTGAGTCTTTCCTGAGAAAGACAAGGAGAATTGGTGAATGATTGGGATGTTTGCCTAAAATGCTGCTTTTCAGAGGAAGATTTTTGGAAAAGTTGTTTCACCTTTTTTTTACTTTATTTTCCTGCAAGAATTTCAAAGGGATTTATGAAGTTGTTTCTTTATAACTAACAGTTTGAATTGTCTAAATGGTTCAGTCAAATTATAAAAACTTTATGAAGTGGATTTGTGTATTTGGGATCTGTTGGTTTTTAATTACACATGGTCCTGCTGCCCTTTCCTGGTATTTTGTTTTAGTTTTTTCCCAATTCCATTGATTTTTTGAGACTTCTTCCCACAGTCCTGATATTGAACTCTCTGTGGCACCCTGAGCTTGGCTTGGAACACCTCAGAATTGTCTCCTTTTTTCCCAGTGTTAACTGCACACTTCTCACCCTTTGGCTACATCCTGCAGGTGCAGATCTCAAAATACTTCACAAAGGAGATAAAAATCATTAGTCCTATTTTCCAGGTACCTTCAGATCCTCTGGCAAACTAGGGAGAGGAGCCCTTGTAGAGAGTGCTCTATCAGGAGCTTCCTCATCCCACATGGAAATCACACGTGTAGCTCAATGAAGAACCTGGGTAGTTTATAACTTTTTTTGGCTCAAACATGCTATAATTGTTAGGATTAAATGGAATTGTGCATGTCTAGGGGGAAATTAGAAAAATACCCAATTTGTGGTGGAGGTTATCTGGGTCTTACAGTGGAATAGTGAGTTTTTGGAGTGTAGCTTTGACCACAGCCACAGCTATTTGTGGTTTTGGATAGGCTTAATTGAGCATGTTGTAGTGCCCTACACTGCATGTTTGCAGGGTGCCTTCCTAAAAGGGAGAACTTCCAGACAGGCAGAGCCAGAGCTGCTCCCAGTGAGACTGGGTGGGAAGAGCCACTGTGGTGGAATGGGTTTCCTGAATTCCTGAATTGCAGCTCGTGGGCTCCCTGTGCTGGCTGCAGCCTCCAGCTGAGTTGGGCAGGCAGCTCTGTGGGCAGTGTGTGCCATAATCCCATCTGGGAGTCACAGAGATGCCCAGCTTTGGGCTCACAGCAGTGGCTGCTTCACCCTCTCCCTCCCTCCTGCTGCAGCTGGCACCCATTCACCCATTTCCCACACCCCTGACCCTGGTGGGCACCTCTCCCTGCTGGGACCCCCACCCACCCCCAGGACACCAAACACCCCTCAGGAAAGCCCTGCCAGTGCTGTCCATCCTGAATAGCTCTAATCCACTCCTAGCTCAGCTCCTGGATGAATTGAAGGCTGCACCCTTGCTGGCATCTCCTCCAGAGTGTCCCATTAAAGCCATGGCTCTCTGGCTCAGTGCACCATTGACCCACTGGGCCAGGACTCATCAGGATTTCTGAACCCAAGTAAATCCTGGAAGTTTTCATGGTGAGAAGAAGCCAATTCTTCGGTGTTGGGTGGCTGGCAAACAGGCTCTGCTCTTCCCAATGGCAATCCTTAGCAGAGAAATTATTAGGGAGATCTTAACCATATAATGTTTTGGCAAGGTGCTGGGTGGCACTCATTGCTGCTGCTACAGTATGGCTTTTTAAAAAAAAAAAAAAAATTAAAAAAAGAAGGACAATAAAGTAGGCTCTTTTTTTTGTTGGAAAAGAAGATTTCATGTTATCTGTGTTTGCAGGCTTTCTGGCTCATATGCTGGAGGAATCCTTGCTGCGGGGGTGTTTTCATTTTCTCGTCTAACATGGCAGTGGTCCATCACGGCGGAGGTTTTCAGCTTAAACAATCTGTTTGTGGGGCTGCTGATGGCTCTCACTGCTCATTTTGAGGAGGCATCCACTGCAGAAGAGAGATCAAAGGTAAAACATCTCAAGCAAACTGAATAGTTCTTTATTTTTTTCTTAATTGGATAGCACCTGTTTGTTTCCTTTCCTGTTCATTTACTGCTGATTTAGTTTTGTTTAAATAAAAAGGCCAAATTTTGGGTCTTGCTTCAGCACCTGTGCTGGGTGGGGTCCATCCTTGACCTACCTGGATGTTCTAAAGTGACAAACATGGAAAAAAACCTGCTCACTTGGCTTTAGGATTGAGTTGGGACCTGTTGGATGGGTTTGGGGTTGGTTTATTTAATACCTACAGAGTGGAAACAGGAAAAGCAAAATAATTTCAATCTAAACATTTTAGTTCATCCTGCATCAAAGACACAAACGAGGCTGTGGGGGTTCAAGGTTTTGTTTTAAGAACTGGTAATTTTCTTCAGGATAAATGGATATATTTTGCAGAAAACTTCATCTAATCAGAAACCCAGGTTTCTACTCAAAAACGGGAATGAGCAAATTATCAATCAGTTTTTATTTTGAAATTAAATGTGCCCCTAAAATAATGGCATTGTTAAACACAGAGACTTTAAATTTCATGCTGTATTTTCTACTTTATAAAAAGACTAGGCAGCCAAATGATATTTTTGCTCAGCAGTCTTGTTCTTTCTACTTTGTTTGCCCGAACATCTGATCTCTTTTCCTCCGACAGACTTGCCTGCTGTGACTCCTGTAAATTGTGTGAATAAAGGGATTTTTGTCAGGCTAGGCTAGAATTTCAGGAGTCTGCAGTGGTAGTTTACTCAGCTTCGTGAGTTCTCAAATAACATGTTTTATCAATGGCTACAGAGACCTTATTTCACCATTGGATTTTTAAAAAATTTATTTTTTTTTATTTTCTAACGAGCGGTGTCCCAAGATCCCCACAACCTGAACACCACAGACACGGAGCTGGACATTTTCCAACCTTCTCCCATGTTTCACATGCCTGCTTTCCAATGGGATTTTCAAAATTAGATTTTCAGAAGCAGTTAAGGAGCTTGTTCCAATGGTTTTTTGAGTGTCTGGCATCCCATGCCTGCATGAAGCCAGGCTGCCAACAGCAAGCTTGCAGTGCTTTTCATAAATCATACAAACATCATATTGGAGTTCATCAATGTACTTCAAAAATTACTGAGGTGGTTCTGAGCCCTGCCAGGCAGCTCTGAAACCCACAAAGGTTTTTCTGAATTTATGGCAAGGTGTTTCCATGGCAAGGCAGTGTCCAGCATGGAATACTGAGCAGTTAATTAAAAATTACAAGGTGATTCCATCACTACAGCAAGGCAAGTGTTTGTGTCTGACATCCCACCCTCACCAGTGGCTGAAACAAGCAGGGGAGGTTTAGGCTGGATATGAGGAAAAGGTTCTTTCCCAGAGGTGGTTGGGCACTGGAACAGGCTTGAGCTTTTGGAGTAATCAGGGGTGTCACCTTTAATTCCTTTGGTTTAGGCGGGTTGTGCAGCCCTGACTTTAAGCCCTTTGTGCCTTATGAAGAGGGAAAAACATCATTCCTGTTATTAAAAATAAGATTTCTGTAGATAAGGGCTTTCTTTTAGGACATTTCTGAAAAATCATTCAGAGTGAACTGCTGGGCAGCCTCCCCTTTGGAGCTGGGGTTCAGGAATTGGACTCATCACACCATTATGATGTGGTGATGCTGCACAGGATCTCTGTATGCATGGAGGCATGGCTGTTCAGCTGGACACTTCTTAAAGAATGCTTTCTGTTAAACAGTTGAAATCTCCCTGTAACTAATAAAAAAATCCCCTGTGTTCTGTGTTACAACTGACCAGTGCTCACTGGTGTATTTTCCTTTTACCTGTAAGGATGCTGTGCTGAATCTTTTTGATCTCTGGATGTTTTGCAAATCTGTGAATAGTAATTGGGAAATTTTACTTTTTTTCCCCCTCTCAGATCTCTAAATTGGGTGCCTTTTGCTGTGGGCTCAGTCTGTGCAATCAGCACACGATAGTGCTTTATGTTGCTTGTGTTGTGCCCTGGGTTCTCTCACGGCTTCTCAGAAGGAGGGTATGTATTTACTGACCCACACCTCTGTTCTCATAAGGCCCTGAGTAATGCTGCTCCCCCAGCACCTGTGCCACCTGTAAGTTGATGTGCATGATCAGTCATAACCCACTGGAGTTACAGTCTGACACCACAGCCACTGATCTAAAGGGGCTCTGATTTAAAGAGGGTCTCCAGGAAGGCTTTTGACAAGGGCATGGAGTGATAGGACAAAGGGAATGGCTTTAAACTGAAGGAGGGCAGGTTTAGATTTAAAATTAGGAAGAAGTTCTTCCCTGGGAGGGTGGGGAGGCCCTGGCACAGGGTGCCCAGAGAAGCTGTGGCTGCCTCTGGATCCCTGGCAGTGTCCAAGGCCAGGTTGGATGGGGCTTGGAGCAGCCTGGGACAGTGGGAGTTGGAACAAGATGTATTTTAAACTCCCTTCCAACCCAAACCATTCTGTGATTCTGTGGTCACAGTTTAGGGCCTTTGCTCATGCTGGTGATCTGTGACCCCCTTGTGTCCCTTGGCACAGGAGCTCTCTGCCCCAGCTGCTTGCAAATACCCTGTGGGCTAAAATAATACCTGGAGCTAAAAACTCATTATTTCCCATGCCATCAGCTCACCTGGAGATGAGTTTCTTTGTGTTGGCTCGCTGGTGATAACCAGCAAAAGCCACATCCACACTGTGTGGTTCTCAGTACTGGCACAGGGCAGAACTGAGCCTGGGTGAAGCACATGAGCTTCAAGAGATGTGATGCAACTCAGACAAGCTTGATCCAAAATCTGTACAGCACCCCCAGGAATCCCCTTGCTGGTCTTATATTTCCATTAACACAATCAAGACTCACTTCTGCAATATATTTGTGTCCTTTAAACAGACTTTTATTGTTCTTTGAGCAGGGAGGTCCAGAGAGACCTCTGTGATTTCCAGCAAGGGCAACGCTGTGCCAATATAATAATCCTGGGAAATACTCTGGACAGCCCAGTAGTGCCTGCTGCAGGAAACCACTGAATAAGATGGGTAATGGATGAAAAACTGCCTTTTTAAAGTACAAATGAGCCACCTCTCTTCTGAGGGAGCTCTGACCACCACCATTATGAAGCTCCTGTCTCTGCTCCATAGATCATCACTCCCAGTAACCCCAAGTGCTGAGGAAGTGCTTTGATTGACAGGGCAGTGGCTAACGACAAAGCAAGCGTGCAATATTCCAGGGTGGGATTTTCCAAAGCACTTAAAGGAGTTAGGCACAGAAGTCCCTTTGAAAGTCTTGTCTCCCTGACCCCTTAGGCAGTCTTGAAAATCCCACCCCAAAAGTTGGCCTATCCAATTTAGCCAGCGTAATCACGATCAAGTAAATGGCAAAACTAACTCCTGATGATGGTGATGATGTGTGCAGTTGTACTGGAGCAGCATTTATGTGGGTTTGTTGTTTTTTTTTTTTTTGCCAGATGGAAAACCAGCCAACTCTTAATCGCTGCAAAGTGGGTTATCTCAGCCTTGCAGTGCTTCAGCCATCTATGCATGTCATGCCATGATTTAAATGTGAAAGATGCAATGAGTATGATACTCATGAGTCCTAGCTAATATTATTTGCTTCACTTAAATTTCACCCTGCCATGCAAAGGAGATCAGTTTGATGCAGTTTCCTAGTAATCCACAAAATCGTAAGGTTTAACATAGCATTTTGTAGGGACTTACTATAAATTGAGAGATCAGCTCTGTGTAAATATATTTGATGTTTTTTCTTTATCTGTTCTTGAAGTTCCAGCGTGATTAAACTAAAATAAACATTGTTATGCAATATGACATATTTTGGTGCAGGAATTGTCCCCAGGCCATTTGCTGAAGTTGGGTTTATGCTTCTTGGCTGGTTTGCTGCCTTATCTCTATCTGCCTGCTTCGTCCTACCTCAATCGAGCCCGCTGGACATGGGGAGACCAGACGACTTTTCAAGGATTTTTGACCCACTTTCTGAGGGAAGAATATGGGACATTCAATCTGGTAAACAAGGGTCATTTCCCAAATTGCTTTCTTTTCCCTGACGCAACAGCAGAAAGGTTCTGTTTGTGATGATTAAGGGCTTGTGGGCAAGGAGATTGAAAACGTTTCATTTTTTAAGCATTCATTTCTGATTTTGACCTCTCGACCTGTCAGGTTTTCTGGGAATGGGTCACATGGCTGAAAAAGCAGGGAGATAATTCTCATTTCTTCATGGGGTGAGCCATATTATTTCCTGGGAGCTGTGTGGGTGTCTTGTGTGTGTAGGAGCCCAAATTGCAAACTGTGCCAGAGGGAGTTGGTGACATCAGTTTTGTGGTGTTTTTAAGATGAATATTGTCTTATTTTTCTATTTTTAGTTCAGACATTTAAAGAGGTCATAAGCAGTTTTCATTTAAAAGCTATTCCTCTTTAGCTTACAAATGTTGAATTCAAGTGAGTGGTTGGTTTGAGGGTTCTAAATTATTGTTCTTAATTTACTAATGTTGAATTAAGTGAATGGCTGGTTTGAGGGTTGTCAGGAACCTCTGATTTGAGTTGCTGAGATCTGTGCCCTTGCCAAGGAAGGGAAGAATCTGTGGTTGCTTTCAGAGTGTGGGGTTTGCATCTGCCCCCTCCAGCCCTTACCTGGATGTTGGGCTCTGGCCACCCAAGGAAGTCCCCAGCCCATCACCCCAGAGTGTGTCTTGCTTCAAAGATTTCGGGGCAAAGGGCTGGGAAATCACACCACTGGGAGGAAAATGATAAAAAGGTGTGGTCTACATGTTCTATCACTCCTTGGGGTCCTGGAGCCCCTCATCCTCAGAAATCACCTCTCACATGCAGCCAGAGTGACACAGCATCACAGTCACTGTGCCTTTCCACCCTTCTCACAGAGCTCTGTGGCTGTAGGATGTGTGTCAAAAGACATGATAATTCCTGCTGCTGCCACTAAATCTGTCCAAAAAACTCCTACAGAGATCAGGTCCACCCTCTGAAGGACTTGTGAGACTTCCCCTGTTGTCCTGCTCCTGAGAATCAGCCTCCACTGGGCAGAGCAATAGCAAGGCATGCAAATCCCTTAACTCCTCTCTCCATCAAATGTGATGAATTCAAGTTGATGTTCAGGAGGCTTAGGGATGGACTGCGTGTAATCCTACACCACAAATCACATTTAGGATGAACTTGTCTGAAGCAGGAGCAATAAATAACAGCAAAATCCAAGTGTTTGGTCCTGGTGCCAGCTGGGATAATGCCAGAACACTGCTGGATGGACAGACAGCTTTTACATCCCATAGCTCTGTTGTAAGGGCAGGCAGGGTCAGAAAAAAGCCCAGAAAATATTTTGGAGAGGGTTTCACCTGTAAGTCATGGATCAGAAATGGCATCTCTGTGATGGGTGGGTCTGGGGCCATCAGCTGCCAGCAAGGTGGGGCTTCAGGAGCTCTGAGCTGCCTCTCCATCCTCTAACACTTATTTTTTAATCAAATCCTGAATGCAATTAGCTACTCCATTTTTATTGAGATGAAATATTCCTTCCAGACCTCCTGAACCTCTTTACTTTATCTTTTATCTGGTAGCCACCACTTTTCCAAAAAGCAGCAATGAAGGTAATTCCTCACCTCCACACAGCATGTCTTTTTTTCCCAGACTTGTACCATGGATTGCAGATCTCTGCAATAAATATTCTCATCTATCTTACATAAATCTCATGGCTCTGCATTTTTCAGGGCAGAGGAGACAGGGGCAGGTCTGTTAAGCAAGGAGGAGTTGAGCTTGTCTTAGGCTGTGGGGAGATGTCCCAGAAAATAATTGCACCCTGCAGGCATAGGACATGGCTTCAAGTTGTGCCAGGAGAGGTTTAGATTGGATATTAGGAAAAGAAAATCACAGAAAGAATGCCAGGGCAGTGGTGGAATCACCATCCCTGGAGGGATTTCAAAGATGTGGGGATGTGTGGCACTTGGGCCCATGGGTTGGTGGTGGGCTGGGCAGTGCTGGGTTAATGGTTGGTCTTGATGATCTCAGAGGGCTTTTCCAGCCCAAATGATTCCATGATACAGAAGAGATCATGGTTAAACTGTATGACAGGCTCTAATCACAGGATAATGAGTTGTCAGCACCTTGAAAAAATGCTTATCCAGGGGGTAGATCCTTCAGTGGCATCACATAAAACAGGAATGTGGGAGAACATCTTGCAGTGAAGGTTTGAGTAGAGGTTGCTGCCTTTCTTGCAAACAAAATGAGAAGACTTTCCTTGCCCCAGTGACACCCAGTCACTGTGTGGGTTTCTCATGGGTTTCCTTTGTTTTTTATTTTAGGCCAAGTCTGAGACAGGATCCAGTATGGGAGAGATGCTGCTGTGAGTAACACCTTGGCTGTGCCTTCCAGTGGACAGAAACCTGTGGCTGCTGCTGTCCTTTGGGCCAAAGTGACTTCTGTCCTGCCTTTCCTCATCCTGTCCAGAGCTGGGGCCATGTGTGTCCAGCACAGGGACAGCATTCATGCCCTCTGTCTTCCCCACTGAAGGAAAAACTCTGGATCCCCCTCCCCAGTGATTTTTCCTTCAAAATCCTGCCATGTAACTCACCCTTGTCCCCATTTCTGCTAGACTTAATCCCAGCAGAATGAGAATATCTTCTGTTCTGCTCAGTCCCTCATTCTCCTGACACTTTAATTGAGTGCAGGGGGTGATTTGGGGGTGACCCATCCATCCTTTAATTTCTCCACAGTTTCCAGCTGGCCCAGATGAAGTCAGATCTCTCCCTCCCTGTCCTTGGCCTGGCACTCGTGGCCTGTGTGAGCACAGCACTGCCGTAAGTTGGACAATATTTGCTTCAATGTGCCTTTTTTGCACATTTTTCTTACTGCCTGCATGGCCAGCTCTCTTTGCCTTCTGCTTGCTGCTGCAGAAATTGCAGCAATTGGCTGTGGTCATCTCTGATTAAGACCAAAATATCCCTTATTCCTGGTTAACCCCATGGCTTGGTAGATGGCAAGCTTGAAACTCCTGAAATCCTGGTGGTTTTGTGCTTTGAAAACAGAAGTTTCATAAATGGTGAGGGTTAAGAAAGGGTCATCAGCTAAATGCATTTAGATATGCAAGGAGTTCGTGGTTTTCAAGCACATGTAATTTTTGCTTTGTTTTTCATCATGTCTCAGGAGTGATACATTTTTTTTATAGGTCAAAGCAGCAGAAATCATCTGTGATCTGGCTCTTCACTGGAATGCTCTGCCTTTATTCCCTTTTCTTTGCTTGGAGGGCAAACCTGGATGTTACAAAGCCCCTGTTTCTAGGCGTGGTGAGTTGCACTCTAAAAATTGCTCTGGCATGTAAATCTTTGAGAGAAACACTCAAAACCTTCAAACCACCTGAGCAGGAGCAGGCACTTGTCTTGAAGCTGCAGAAGGTGCCAAAATACAACACCAGGGCCAGGTTGGGCAGGACTTGGAGCAACCTTGCTCTGGTGGAAGGTGTGAGATGGGCTGTGGAATGGGATGATCTTTATGGTCCTTTCCAAGCCAACCGCAGTTCTGGGGTTCTGTGTCCTAGGTGGAGCGGTTCTGGCTGCAGAGCAGTGCTGTGGTGGCTGTGCTGGCAGGCCTGGGCCTGGCCACACTGGCCAGCCTTGGGAGGAGCACTGTGCTGGAGGGCACCTGGCTGCTGCCCTGGTTGGAGTGGCTTCCTGCTCTTGCCCTCGTTGCTTCTCAACTTTGGGCAAATTACAGGTGAGAAGTTGCCCTGGTGCTGCCTCACAGGGTGAGTTGGGGTGCTCCTGGGGTTTCTGTCCTTGTCTGGGAGTGGGAAAGGCAGTTTTCACACCCCACCTAAGCTTGCATGGTCACATTCTGCAGGAGTCCCTCAGAGTCACCAACTCCAGGCTGTAAATGGGGATGTCACATAAGTTGAAGGAAAAAAACCTCTGTAGATATGTAAACTTCTACTAAAAAATCCTTGTACATCTGTGCTTTATCTCCCAAGAGGTTTGCAGAATTCATTTGGCCTGAACTTACTTCCCTTTCTTTTTTTCAGGTTACCTTGTGCCCTGAGTTTTTTTCTGGTTTTTTTTCCCCATTTTTGAAGACTTAAATCTGTAGTTTGGGGCTTCCCTACCCCATAGCCACATGCAGTCACTTGGATAGGAATCAGTGTACTGATAGGGATGCTCAGGTACAGATTGACCAAGGAAGTGTGGCTTTCATCCTCAGGAATCTTTCCTTGGCACACCTTTTCCAAAGGCTTGTCCACAGATGAGCCAGTCATAGCTCCTGTCCTGGAGTGCCATCTGAGCCCATACCTGGAGTATGTGCACATAACTGTAATGAAGAGGATCCATTCTCAGGTGGTGTAAATCTACTTCTGCCTGATGCCACAAAAACTTGGCTTTTTCAATCTTAATTGAAACGTTAAAGAATGAGGAGGATTTCAAATGCTCTGCAGAACCATTGTTGTACTGGCACTTCCAGCACTGGCTAATAAGTATTTAGATTTAGCCCAAGAAGAAACCAGAATTAAGGTGAAGGTGTGGAGTGAGCTTGTATTTTGGCAAAACTGTAGTTGGTGGTGTTTTCTGAGGGGCTGTGCTCTAAATGCTTTGTTTCTGTATCTCACTTTCTCTGGAAATGGAAATATTAAGTTGTTGCAGTGATTAAGTTGTTGACACTCTCCATCTCTGGAAGTTCAAGGGCACGTTGGATGGGGCTTGGAGCAACCTGGGATAGTGGAAGGTGTCCCTGTCCATGGCAGGGGGGTGGAATTGGATGTCCTTTAAAGTCCCTTCCAACTCAAACCATTCTGTGATTCTGTGATGTTTTCAGCCTGACCAGGGTGGGTTTCTCCTGTTGCATAAAACTGTTCTGAAGTTCTGCAAAGCCACGCAAATACCTGGTTTTAAGCTTTTCTTTTTCATCTGTTCTCTTCAGCACTTGTGATCAGAGCAACAACTACGTTGTTGATAAGTTTGCAAGGAATGTGCTGTCCTCCATGCCAGTGGGGGCAGTGATCCTGCTGAGAGGAGACTTGCCTGGCAATGCTCTTCGTTACCTTCATTACTGTGAGGGGATGAGGCCGGATATCACCTTAGTGGACCAGGAGGTATTTTCAGAAAGTGCTCTTTAGAAAGGCAGATTTAAACATGGGTAGCAGAAGTTCAGTTGTTCCTTGATCTCCTTGAGAGGGTCTCTCTGTTCAATAAAACTCATGATATGGAAATAAATAATTTTTTTTTAAAAGAGTTGTAGGTAACCCCGGGATGGAGTGTGGTGTGTGTTTTCCTTTTCCACTGAGAAATGGGAAAAGGGGGAAAAAAAAGTTACAGGTTGGGTCACCCACACTTCCACTGCCCCATCATCCCTACACCTGGCTTTCCAACAAGAGTCTGAGACTTGTTGGCAAACCCCAAACCCAACTCTTTGTGTTTAACCAAACCAAATCCCTGTTGTGTGTCTTACCACAGTGTCTGTTTTGTGTTGGAGTGAGGACCATGTGCCTCTGATCAGAAGGCACTGGTGACCCAGCCTGGTGCTGTGGTCTGACCATGGTGACCCAATCTGCTGCTGTGATCTGACCATGATGACCCAGCCTGACCATGGTGACCCAGCCTGGTGCTGTGATGTGACCATGGTGACCAGTCTGACCATGGTGACCCAGCCTGGTGCTGTGATGTGACCATGATGACCCAGCCTGACCATGGTGACCCAGTCTGACCATGGTTACCCAGCCTGGTGCTGTGGTCTGACCCTGGTGACCAGTCTGACCATGGTGACCCAGTGTGACCCTGGTGACCAGTCTGACCATGGTGACCCAG
>VZTR01010038.1:291325-358273 GCA_013400775.1 Chaetops frenatus | reverse complement strand
TCTCGTGTCACTGCTGACTTGGGGCGAGACTTCCCTGAGCAAATGGTCCTTACTCCTGCAGAAAGCATTTCCTCTGGATGTAAATCTTCTGATTCCTGTTTTAATTGTGATAATATCTTTTATTCTAGATGATGACTTATGAATGGTATTTACCCAAGCTGGCCAAGCATTTACCTGGTGTTTATTTTCCCGGGAACCGGTGGAATCCTGTGGAAGGAGCATTACCCGACGGGACACTCGCCTTTAATCTCCATCGTTTCCTCCAAGTAAATAAACAGTAAGCATTTCTTTCATATGTAACAGCTTTCCTAAAATCTCTGACCCTTTTTTTTTTCCTCCAGAAATTGTTTATGGAACAGCTTGGTGCTGCATCCAAAAGACCAATTTTCTCCACTGACTTCCTCCCCGGTGGCAAGATTATTTTTGCAATTAAAGCAAAATATCTCTGCAGAAGTAACTCCATCCAGATATAATATTGCCTGTTGTTTTGAGGTTGGTTTGGGTTTTTTAGGAAGGAGGGGAAAAGAAGGTGATCTGCAGAGTGTTTACTGATGATTTTTTGTTGTTGTTGATACAATTCATCACAGAGAAAAGGAACATTCCCGTGCACTCAGAACGACGATGGTTGGAGAGCAAATTGCTGCTGCTTCTCCTTTGTGAACATTGTGGCCAACTGATTAGCATAGAATGAATGTATTCCAGGAATAATCATCATATAAAAATAGCTTAGTAAGAGTGGAGAAAGGATTAGATACTCACATGAATAAGAATAGCATCTGCATTTAGACTAGCTGGGGTGAGCCCTGCGAGGGTGGGGAGGCACAGGAGCAGAGCCAGGTGCCAGTGGGGAGAAGTGGGCTTCTCCTACAGCTTCTGGCCTGTTGGGGAGGTCCAGGAGAGGGGACAGGATGTGCCAGCTGTGCTGGCTGCAGAAGATGGGCAGTGCCAGATGGGGAATTCATCTGTTTTCCAGACTGCCTCCAAACGTGCCCGTGCTGATGGGAGATGTGCTGGCTGGGTGTGTTTGCTGCACAGTGTGATGTGTCTGTGGTTTGCTCAGGGACATGGGGTGCCCCACGGTCTCTGAGGTGGCTTCACCATTGCTCTCCCTGTTGGTTTTTTTGGCAGTAAGGAGGTGTTTGTCTGCATAGGTCTCCATGAAGGGGACTCGACCTGGAGGAGGAGCCACTCACTCTGGCCCTGGGGTACGTGTGAAAAGCTGGTTCCTTCTGGAGCTGTGTTTGACCCAGGAGAGTGGATTCACCTCACAAGGAACCTCTATAACTGGACTGAAGACTATGGCAGGTACAAGGCTGAGGAGCCTCTGCTCCTTCCTGCTCGTCATTTTCTGCCAGCAGCATTGCCACACCCACTGCAGTGTTAGAGGAATTAAACAAGAGCCATAATCTCAATGTTTTGTGTTCTGGAGAGATAGCAGGGAGAAATTCTTCCATGTGAGGGTGGTGAGATACTGGCAGAGCCCAGAGGAGCTGTGGCTGCCCCATCCCTGGCAGTGTTCCATGTCAGGTTGGATGAGGCTTGGAGCAACCTGGGATAGTGGAAGGTGTCCCTGCCCGCAGCAGGGAGTTGGAATTAAATGGTCTTTAAGGTCCCTTCCAACACAAACCATTTCACAATCTGTGATTTTTAATAGTGTGAAAAACAGTGAGGATGTCTCTAGTCTAGTGTTAGGTCCAATTCTGACCTTAAAACTTGGTCAGGATCTAAAATCATTGAGACATCCAGAGATTTAAATGTCATAGACTAACCTGTGGTGGTAAAAATAATCTCTGGCTTTGAGATCTGGAATACTCTGAATCACCTGATATACCAGAGGCTCCTCCTATGGAGAGAGAGGAACAAAGTTTTTTGAATGACAGAGAATCAGCTGAATTCCCTGCTGTCAGAGCCACAGGCTTCATGACAGGTTTTCTGCTGCCTGGGAGGTCTGTAGCTGCCTGGGTTGGAAGGGTTGTGGTGGGTGAAACCCAGTGATGTGGATCTGATGGCTGAATTTTATTTCCATTCTCGTTCAGTTTCAGCCCCTCTTCCTGGGAAGCTGTTGCCAATGAGGAGATGTGGCAAGCCAGGTAATTTTCCTTTGCTCTCTTCCAACAGCCAGTGGGCACTACCAGCTCACTGGTGTGGAAACACACACCAAAGCAGGCAGCTTGATGGGCCATGCCCTTATTGAGTCTGCACGTGCCAAGTTTTAGAAGGAAAAGGCTGGCAGGATGAGATGAAGCATGCAAGGCCTCCAGCAAAGCCTTCAGGAAAGGCTGTTTTGTTCACCAAAAGGTTCTGCTCAAAGTCTCTCAAAGGTAGTTGGGATGCAGGGTGAGGAAATATATTATGGAGTGAAATTTGTATCACTGATGGCTTAAAGGGAGATCCTGTGTGCTGTCCCTTAAATGGTCTTTAAGGTCCCCCTTGTGATGTGAGCTGTGTATAACCCTGTGATGTGAGCTGGTTGCATTAAGCAGTTACCACATGGAAGTTTTTCTTGTTTTCCTAGGATAAAAACAGCTTTCTTCATCTTTGACCTTGCAGAAACGGCCAGTGTGACTGCAGAAATGAAATCACAACTTTACATGTTTGCATACACTGTAAGTCCTGCACTTGAGTTAGGCTCCCTGCAGCCTCCATCATAATTTTTTTTCCCCGTTTCTTTTAGATTTCTGGAGTCCATGGAGATGCAGTGTTTCCATACAGGCCCTGTAATCTGCACTCCCCTTGTTTACCCAAACTGGGAGCATAGCCGATTCAAAGAGATTTGTGCAGGGATTTTATCCAGTCCTACTTGCCCCCTTGGTCACAGAGGATGCCAAAAGCAAACCAGTCAACACCCTGCTTTTGCTATAATTATGTTGTCTGTGCTGGGCTCCAAACCCATGCCAAGAGATTGCTTGTCCTGAAGTCCCCTTGATGCACTTGTCCCCTCTGTCATTACACAGTCGTGCGTCTGAGCCAGCAAGTGTAAAATCCGACAGTCTTCTTGCTGCAAATTAATTCTGCTGCATTTCACACCAAAGAATAACACCCATAAGCTGGTGGAGGTATCTCTGGAAATACTGGACTGCCTGAGATGCCAACAGATGCACAAAGTGATTGGTGTGTGTCAGCAGAGAGGAGCAGTGATACCCCAACAGAGAATCGACAAATAGTTTCCTTAATTCTTACCCGGTTTTTGCTGTGATTTTTGCTGTTCTGCAAAGTTCCCAGGCACATGCCTGCTGTTGAGCTTATGAATATTCCCACTCAAGTCAACAGACTGTTTAAGTCCTGTGGAAGACATCCTGATCTCCTGAAATATTGAGTAAATGTCTTGCAGGCGCGGCAGTTAAATCTCTTTTTTCCCCCAGCTTGGTGTAACACCTCTCTGGGGGAAGCACATAATGTGCTGTGGGGTTATCACCATCATCTGTAATGTTTCTAAACAAACAGCTGCTGTTGGAAGGGAAACGTTTCAGCCCCCCTTGGGTTTCTGATTCATGCTGCTGAATGGCAAACACAGAGCGAATTACAGAAATACTGCAGCTCCGGACTTGGACATCTAAATAGCATCTGTTTCTTTCCAGACAGTTTTGAAGCACTGGTAAAAGCTGTTGCTCCCACTTCCTTCAATTAATTTTCTGCCCTCACCTTCTTTTTTTTTTTTTTTCTCTTTTGGTTCCTTTAACAGTCATACAAAGAAATTGTCAGCTCCCATCCCCATCACCCGGTGAACTGGCACAAGAACTACGCCATCGCCTGCGAGAGGATGCTGCGCCTGCGCCGGGGCGACCTGGACCCCGAAACCCTGCTCTCTGAAACTCTGAAACACTTCCTGCTCTACACAGAGAAGGCAGAGGATGATCCCCAGCACCAGGACATCCTGCAGGCTGTGCAGCACCTCAGGGAAGAGCTGCAGGGGCTGAGGAGAAGGAAAGCACAGCTGGGCCGGGGAGCTGAGTAGCACCCGGTGCTGCTGGAATGGTGAAGTCAAGACTTAAAACTCGAATTAGTCCTTGGCAATGTGAGAGTGGTTTTAAAAGGTGACAGAAAAGGCAGCAGAGAGGAAATTAGGTGTGATCCCCTCTGCAGGAACATAGTGATGTTTGATTTCTGTTGCCAAATGAACTTTCTTGGAGGGGGGGGAGAAGCTCATCGCTAAATAAAACACCAGTTTTTTAAAAACAGAAGTTTTCTTTTACAAGAAAACTATGAGCTTGTACTGTGAATATGTTTGTTCTTTGGGTTTTTCTATGAATGCAGCATCCATTCTAGATGTAAAAATGTATCCAGCATTTAATTCTTTCCTCTGTTGCTGAGCCAAGAGGTTTCCTAAAGCCCTTTTTCATTAGCTGTGCTGTGTCTGTGTGGTTTTGTGGTGGGTTTCCAGCAGGACAGGCTGTGGGATGGTGCCTCCCAGGATCCTGGCCATTTACTGTTTTGGGTGTGCTCTGGCCTTGGCTGTGCCTGTGCCTAAGGGCAGAGTGGTTTGGGTTGGAAGGGACCTCAGGAATGATCTCATTCCAACCCCATGCCATGGGCAGGGACACCTTCCACTGTCCCAGGTGGCTCCAAGCCCTGTCCAGCCTGGCCTTGGACACTGCCAGGGGTCCAGGGGCAGCCACAGCTTCTCTGGGCACCCTGTGCCAGGGCCTCCCCACCCTCACAGGGAAGAATTCCATCCCAATATCCCATCTAACCCTGCCCTCCTTCACTTTGTAGCCTTCCCCCCTTGTCCTGTCTCTCCATGCCCATGTAAATAGTCCCTCTCCAGCTCTCTTGTAGCCCATTTAGGTACTGGAAGGACAGAGTGTCCTGCTGGAATGGAGTGGATAGAGACCAACCCATTTTTTTCTGCCTCCCTTGCTTTGCAGGGAAGGCTGCTTTCATTCCATTGGGGTTTTATGATGGGATGGTCTTTATTGCTTAGAACTCCAACAGTGAGCAAGCAACTCAGGTATTTTCCCTTGCAGAGGGACTCTGCTGGCAGCAGTGTGGCATCTCCTGCACTGGGGTGGAGGCACTGTGGTCCTGAGACCTCACATAGGGACATGAACTCAGCTTCTTGTTTTAAAAAATAAAAGACATCATGTTTTTCAATATTTTGTCAGTTAACAGTACTTCAAATGCTTAAAACAGACCCAAAACTCAGGTGGTGTTCCTATAAAACTCTGTTCATCTAAAGCTCCATACTTTGTTCTGTGATCTTGTGATGTCTCAGCCCAGTGTTCTGCAGGAGACAAATTGCTGCCAGGCTGGGATTTCTTTTGGACTGGTAAAATTACCAAAAAAGAGAGAAGTAAAGGTCACATTATCAAACAGCATCTCTGGAGCAGACTGGGATGTGGGGTGTTGCAGGTGGATGCTCTGCTGGTCTGCAGTTTGAGGTGTGTAGGGACACGTGACCCCTATTCCTAACAGATCCTTTTGAAACTGGACCACTTCTCTCTTTCTCTCCAAGTGCTGATTTTCCCAACTTGCACTGAATGCTTCCCCTATTAAAATCAAGCTGCTGTCTAGGAATCTCTAACTCCAGCTGCAAAATAATATCCTTTACTTTTCACACTCTCACTCTTGATTTATTTTTGTCGTACATGATTTCTGTAGCAATTCCCCATTAATTCCTATGAGGCATTCCTGTACAAGCAGCAGCTGAGAAATGAGCAATAAAAAGATGGAAAACTTGCAAAGCCACAAAGCAGAGGGGTGAGAGGGAAGAGGAGCAGTTCAGGGGTGTCGTTTTAACTCTTTGTGTTGTAATTGACTACATTTCAGGTCGGCTGTGCCTCACTTAAATCTGTTCCTTGCTCTCAATCCCTGCAGAAGTGTTTGTACAGAGAGAGGGAATATCACACATTCCTCTGTGCAGCTTTCTCAGGGCTGGCTTTCTCCTTCCCTTCTCCAAACCAGCCCTCCAGCCCCGGCACAAAAGTGTTAGGAATCCAATTTTTGAATGCTTTTGTTACCTGCATTATTGCAAATCCATTCAAGCAAATATACTGAGCCAAGGGTTTTCTTTATCTTCATCAGATGCCCCTCCTTAGCTGCATAGTCTTGAAATAATTGGAAGCTTTTGTGGGTCCCACTATCTGCTCAGGAGAAAAGAGGGGCTGTGCTGAGTAAAGTATCATCCTGGATTGTAATAAACAGTGGTGGAGGCTACAGAAAGGACTTTCCCACTGGCAAAAGCCTTCCCAGGTGTGAAGAGCAGTGGGAAGGTGATGCTTTTTTAGGGAGAAAATCAGAGCTGTGCCGTTGACCTGCTCCGTGTCTGTAGAAATCCTGTGCAGATGAGATGCAGGGCTTTTCTGGGTGTTCAGCAGAAGATAGGCCACGGAGGGGGAAGTATCTAGCACTGGTGGAACTTCCAAAATTCCTCCCCCTGAACCAGTTCAAATGAGATTTGCTGGTGCTTGCAGACGGAGCCGCTGCGTGGATGTTGCTGAGCCTGTTGGCTAAAAGGCGGTGCAGAGGGATCCTGGCAGAGTTTAATTTTTATCAGCTCCTCTTAGGTGGCACCCTGAAGTTTATCAAACAAGCAAAGCTGATTTGCTCTTCGTTAGTCTCAGTTGCATGAATCGGTTGCCAAGTAAACAGGATTTTGCATTTTCCTAATTACTTTCATATTTGTGTTTTACCTCTATTTGTTCACTTGCAAAACGGGTCCTAATAATTAGTCAGGCTCCTGCTGCCTNTAAAAAAAAAAAAAAAAAAGGGTGGGGGGAGAGGGAAAAAAAAGACTTCTGAGGGTTTTTTCTCCCCCTTATAAATTCATTTTTGTTACAAGCATCTTTTATACATATTACTAAAGGGAGCGCACTAAGAAATGCAAATAATAGTTCTTTATTTTATTATGACAGTTAATTAATAGCAACCTGTTTTAATGAATAAAGTCACTCAGAGTCCTTCAGCACTTCCTAAGTAGAGGCCAGAATCTGTAGGGATTCTTTTTTCCCCCCCATTGTATAGCTCCAAGACTCGGCGCACTATATAGGGGCTGTATAGAAATGCTCGCTAATGAAGAGGGAGGGTGAGGAACTTGTCTGCATTCAAAGATCACTGGTGAGTCATTCAGCGAGAAAAGGCCCCTTGCTAGGAATAGTCACAGTTCCGCGGCATTGTGCTAGCAAAAGGGTTTGATCAAAGGTCTCCTGCCGAGCTTGCATGGTTTCCTTTCATACGACGACCATAATTAAAACCACTAATTCTCTTTTAAAATGCTGCAGGATGCCATGTAGGCATCTGTCTGGAGTGTCCTTTGTGCTGTCGGGAGCTGTTAAGGACCAGCGCCGAGGGCTTTTCAGCGACATGCCAGTCAGGAAGGTGATTCGACATAAGGGTGCCTCTGAAGGCTTGACAGGGCCTTGACTACACAATTCCAGCTGAATTTGCCCCTTGTCAGCTGCCAGTAAATAAATCTCAAAGAAGAAGGAGGAGGGGGGAAAAGCTGAAGTTTCATTACCTGATCCCCGGGGCTTTGTTGGTTTTGGCATGGCCCAGGGGGAAGCCCTCGCCCCTCAGGCCGGGAGCTGGAGTTGGCCATTGGAGACCCCGGCGCCCGGCGTTTGAAGACCGTCAATACTTGTAACAGTTCAGCTGTTAGGAAGACAAATAAATGGAAGAGCCCATTAATCCCCTTTGGGTATTAGGTGCCTTTTGCCCTTTTATCGCAGCCTTATTAGGTTCCTACTCATCTTGAACCAGGAGGGATGAATTGAAGTTGTTGAGCGCTAATTGGCAAAGACTTTTCATTGCGGGCCAAGAACTTTCACTGACTTGAAAGTAACTTCGCCACGGGGAGGATCAGCAAATTTTTGCCTCGCCATTAAAACAAAACCCCCAAAATCCAGTTGGGATTCGATGCCGTGTTTTAAAAAACTAGGAAAATAAAAACAAAGAGGGAACTGCTGAGTTGTTGGGCATATCCTTCATGAGGACGTTGGCGACTTGCATTTGCTCCTTAAAAGAGAGCGATGGAGGCAGATGGGGCACAGGGAAATCCACTCTGAAATGCAGCTGGAATTCACCTGTCTTATGAGTGTTCACATGCATTATCCAAACCTGCTCATGGGACAGGCTTCCCAAAAGCAGTGGGAGACGGTCTGTGAGGGGGCACCACTGTTCTGGACAGCTTGCAACCACTCCAGGGTCAAGCAGAGCAGTGCTGAGGTTTCCACATGCCAGGAGACAATTCTGGCTACCTAAAAGTCATCCCTGGGTTTAGTGGTGGGATTTATGGATGGGAAGTATTTCAGTGTGGAGGCACTTGGATGTTCTCATGTGAACTGGTTTGTAATGTTGATTTTGGTAAATGCTGCATGGATTTGAAGGTACTTATTGCCCTCTCTCCCCATGTCCCCTTGCTGCGTATTTTAAACAAAGACAAAAACTTCTGCAAAGTTATGAAAGCATCTTGTACATGAGAATGAGAATGTCACGGGCAACCTCCACCTGGAATACATTGAGTTGAGGGTTTTAAAGAACAAAATCCTGCTGGTGTGTCCCTCAACCTCTGAATTTGGGAGACTCATCGACCAAGGTGCCCACACTAAGGATGCCAATGTGTGTGCCCTGAAAAACCCTCACTATTTTTTCCAGGGACTTCTGGGACTGGGAGCTTGGCATGATGCTACCTGAGCAAAGAGGCAGCTGAAGCTCTCTCATCACTCAGTGGGGAATGGAGAAATCACTGTCAGTACCCTTGGAAAGGCTCTTTGGTTGGGATCTGCCTGATGGGTACAGAGCATTGCTTCTGCCAGTCAGCTGTGAGACACTGCCTGGCTCCACAGCCACCAAGGGCCACACAGAGAGGTTGGAATATGCTGGTGGCACCACATTGTCCCTTCTATGGGAGCATTCGAGTGTTCTGGGTTGTTCTGGATGTGTAGAACATTGCTGCTGGTCAGACAGAGCATTAGCTTGCTGAAATTTGGGGAAAAAACATGTAAGAGGAGCATGGGACTGGATGAGTTTGGAGGTCTTTTCTGTTATGTTCTTTGATTTAGCAGTAAAGCTACTTAAAAAAACAAACAAACAAAACAAACACATCTGAAGAACTCTGCTCATAAAGCTCAAGGAGGACCTGCTGCTTGCTTCAGGCCTGGAGGATTTGCCTGTCCAAATTTTTAGCTAAAAGTTATTATTTACCTCTTGCTGCCTCTTGATGTTCCTGTTACATTCAAAGTTGACATTTCAATAAGGGCTTTTTATTTTTAAATAGAGTGAAAACAAAGAATGAGTATAAATTGGAATCACTTTATCCAGATGAGTGGAGCTGGGGGAATTTGTGCTGGTGGAGGCTTGGAGAGGGTGCTGTGATTGACAGCATCCATGCATGCATGCATCCATCCATGCATCCATCCATCCATCCATCCATGCATCCATGCATCCATCCGTCCATCCATCCACGCATCCATCCCTCCATCCATGCATCCCTCCCTCCATCCATCCATCCATCCATTCCTCCATCCCTCCATCCATCCCTCCATCCAGCAATCCTTCACAGCCTGCTTCTAACAAACTGGAGATTCTGCCTTTTGTTGGGTTGAACAAACCCAAGGCCAATGTACTCGTGACCAGTTAATTTTATCAGTAAATCCTTGATGGTCCCATTCAAAACTGGGCTTTGCTGGTGGGTGAGGAAGAGACACGATGGCCTCAAGGAGGATGAAGATCAGCCTAGATATTTGGTGTACATGAGGGTTGCCATTGCTGGAGAGGGAGAAGTTCTTTGTAAGTGATTATTTCCAGCATTTGGGAAAGAACAAGTCAGAATTTACTACTCAGTTACAAGCTGTAAGGTTTGGCATTGAGAAAGTGGGATTTTCCACAATCACAATTTTGATCTTTAAACTTAATTGAACTAATTCAATTAGACCATGCCAGTCTTGCATTTGATTGAAGACTGCAGCTTGGTTTTGCTAGAAGGTAAGAGTGAACCATGGATAATTCTGACTAGATATGAAAGAGGATTTTTCTCTCTTGTGGGGGCCCAGGAGGGAGGTCAGAGCCTCCTTTGGCTCAGTCTATCAGCTTATGCTGATATTTGATCAATACACCCTGCTCACCCATCACATTGACTCTCCTCCAAACCTACTGAGACCTGGTTTTTGTCACATAAAAATTAGAATCTGTGACGTGACATGAAGAGGATTCAGCTGCTTCACTTGCTGTTTTATTTAGGACCATTTGGGCAACGGCCACCTTCAAATACATTCATTTGCAGAAAACATGAGAAGTGTGGGCAATATGGGCTGTGTGTTTCATCCTCAGTTTCTGAAGGCAGTATCCTATCGAGGTGCCCAGCACATGGGTGACCTCAAATACCTTTGAAAATATTGGGGTTCATTGTGCTTTTAAATTCAGTGACATCACTCATAACACTTTAATCCTTCCAGTTGTCCCTGGTGTTAAAAGCAAGCAGTTTGAAGAAACCCAGGGGACCCCTAAATACCCCCCCCCTTTTTTTTTTCTCTCCCAACCGGGATCTAGCTTTTTACCATTTCCTTAATGTTTGCAGCTAGAAATACAGCTTAAGTGGCATTATGCTAAGTAATTATTCTTACAGGATGCGAAATGAAACAAATTTTGCACAGCATGAAATTATTCCTGCCACGGATGGCGTTTGGTGGCAGATTTCTCCGTTTGGACCACAAACAAGGCTCGGTGGCAGCGACACAACGTGGAGCTGGAGGAGGGGGGGCCGAGCGGGGAGGAAAACACCACCAAAGGTAAGTCCTTGGAGCAAAAAAAAACCACTTTTCTTTTTTTTTTTTTTTTTTTTTTTTTTTNTTTTTTTTTTTTTTTTGGCTGGATCAAATATTAAACCTGCTACTACAAATTTCACGCTTTGCATTCCTGACGCAGATGCCAAGGGACGATGCCAAAAATTAATTGGAAATAATATTCCTTGCCTTTGTGGGCTGCATCCAGCAGAGGGCACAACGGATAAGGGATGGGTGCGACGCCCGACCCGCCGCCGATAAGGCTGTTTGGAATGATTTTCTGCAAAAAATATGTAGCAACATGCTTTGGTGCTTATTTCCATTTGGGGATGTGGTCTGGAATGGAGGGTTCAGGTTTATAACTCTTCCTCCCCCCTCAGTCCCCTCCGTACCTAAGAGACTCCCGCGTTTTGCCCACTTTGTGTCGTGTTAAATTGCCGGGGTTGGTTTGGTCTCTGGGTGATGTCTTCAATTAAGAATTCAAATCTTGGCTTCTGACAGGAAGAGGAGGCATCCTGTGGTAGTGTGTTCCTCCAGTGGTGTTCTTACGTGGGTTTCTGTGGGTAAATGAAAGTGTTACAGAGTGGAAAATAAAAACCCAAAGCAAAACGAGATTGAAGATACAAGGAGGAGAATATTGACCTTTTTATTTATGGAAAAATGTGAGTCACTGGCCTATAGATAACAAAACACTGGCTGGGAAGAGAAAGTTTTCCATTAGTCTCACACACTATAGGATAAATGCTGTGATTACACTAGGCAGGAGATAGATGGAGAGAAGGTGTAAGAGAAGCCTAAAACAACAGATTTATTTAGAAATTTGCTGTTATTTTCATTCAGTGAATTATGCAATTAGAAAAATGGACCATTGGGGCACAACAGTGCTTCCACTCATGCAGAGAGGAGAGATACTCCTAAGTACAGTCAGAATCCAGAAACACATCCCCAGGAACAAGCACAACCCTTAAATCAGCCTCTTTGATTAGGGGAGAGTTTTTTTCATAAATAATACAAATCATTAAAAAAAACCCCTCTAAAATGTTCTTCCTGCCCATCCTCATTTGGAAAGCTTGATACTTCAAATTATTCCCACTGCTTCCAGCCCCCTTTGCACAAGTGGGATGAAGTGGGAAGGAAGGAGGAAAGGAAAACCTGTGTGAGGAGAAATGCAACAGCACAGCCTTCCTCAAACAACCGAAAAATGTATTTCACACTGGTTCATTCCAGATTCACAACATCTAAATAGATGCTGCCTTGGAACACGCCGACATTTGGTGCAAACAACCTCAGAGCTCAGTCTGTGCAAGGGGAAAAAAAAGGAGTCTGTTTTCATGTTCTAGGCTCTCCCTGTCTTGTTTCAGGGTTTTTGTTTAAATCAACACTTTTCAACTGTGTAGATTTTAGCTGGAGGTTTTTTCACTTGCTTGTTTGTTTTGGAGAGCAGGGGGGGTTGTAATTTCCCAACGTATGGGAGATAAATGAGATGTTTAAAGCGCCTCAGTGGAGTGGCATAAAAGCTGGAAAATCAGAGAGATTGTAAAGCTATGTTTGTTTTAGAAATAAAATAAAATAAATCAAGCAAGAGCAGGTTAGAGCTGCTAATACTGAGCTGATTAAGAGCAGCAGTTACATAAAAAGCAGCTATAGTCCATATTGTAAGTAAGTATTATTGCAGCCATGAGAAATGCAGCTCCAAAGCTTTTAAGGGCTGGTGTGACTTCTTTTTTTTTTTTTAATGTGAATTAAGTGCTGATGAAAGGTATGGGATTGACAGCTTTGCAAACTCAGTGTTGCTGTTTAATCACATAACCCGGGGTAGTGCCTACAGGAGCTGCAGGAGCAACTTCTCCCAGACCTCTGTTGACTCTGATTTTAGGGACAGAAATCATTGAGTTCCCCTGTCCAGGCTAGGAGGGAGCAGGACCTATTTATAGATCTCTATGAGAAAAAAGCTTCCATAAATTTGTGAAGCTGGGAAGTGGTGGAGTCCCCATCCCTGGAGGGATTTAAAAGCCCTGTGGATGTGGCACCTGGGGACAGGGGTGGGCTTGGCAGTGCTGGGGGAATGGTTAAACTCAATGATCTGAGAGGGCTTTTCCAACCTAAATGACCCACAATTCTGCCTCTTGCAATCCCAAGCCACTGTGCAAGCACTGAGTTGTCCCAAATGCTTCCCAGCCTTTCTGCCAAGCTTGAGGCTGGTGGGAAGTGGGAACCCAATGAGGCAGGAAAGCAAAGGGTGCTGCTGTTCTGGTGGGACTGAACCAAAACTCCCCCTGGAACTGGATGTGCAGGACATGGGGGTGGGGAGGGGAAGGCTGCTCTTGCCCAGGGTTTCACCCAATATTTTGGAAATGTGCAGCAGCCCAGGCAGGAATTTCCTTTTCCCTTTGGAAGGAGTAAAAGCCGTGGGGATTGACTGAAGCCATGGAGGGGTTTTGTGTCTGCTTCCTTTGGGTGGCTGCTCTCCACAGGCTCATGGCAGGCTGATGATGGTGGATATTTCTACAACTCACAAGGCAATGGTAAGCAGGAATTCCCACTGGGAATTATGGAAATCATTTGAAGTCAGTTTAGATTAGACTAAGTGACTTTTTTTCTGCTGTTGAAACATTTC
Source organism: Chaetops frenatus (assembly GCA_013400775.1). Classification (NCBI taxonomy): domain Eukaryota; kingdom Metazoa; phylum Chordata; class Aves; order Passeriformes; family Picathartidae; genus Chaetops; species Chaetops frenatus. Next base: position 344,941 of record VZTR01010038.1, on the reverse strand, counting down.
TTCGTGATGCTCCACTCACCAGCAGTGAAATAATTTGCCTTGTTTGGAGCATTATTTGAGCCTTTTGGTTTCAAAGGCCTCTTCCTTATAGGACCATTTTAAAATGGAAACTCTCTGTGCTCAAAATAAGAAGTCGTACATTTTGTTTAAAAAAATAAAAATCTTAACTCCTGAATTTTCAGACCTAAAGTCTGAAAATATAAAATCATGATAAATATGTGCTTGATTTAAAAAAAAAGTCACATCTCTGCAGGTTCCACTGGCATTTCCTGCAGTTCCCTCTGTTTCCTCAGCTTCACTGATGTCCCATGGAAAATGGGACCTGTCCTGAGCTGGCTCCTGAGTGGCTCTGCAGGCTGGGGCAGCACAGGATGAAGACACCTCTCCAATTCCCCCTTTGCCTGATCCCCTTTGCATCCCAGCCTTTCCCAGGGAAGGGCTGCACCCCAGCCAGCACAGTGCCAGCTGATCCGTCCCATCCTAAGGCAGGGATCCTGGAGGAATCACGGGGGTGAAATGTTGGGGGTCCCCGTCTCTCTGTCCAGGCTGGAGGAAGCCCAGGTCAGCAGCTCAGGCATTGGCAAACACAGTGTGGGAAAGCCCACACAAGGTGGCAAAACCTTCTGCAAGCTGGAATTTGCATCTTCTGACCACAGCAAATAAGGAAATAACCCCATTTAGCTCTCTTGGTGTGCAGGGTTGTGAACAAAACAGGATTTATACAGATGTGTATAAGCTAAATATTGAAATATGACAGAAACAACATTTTAGTGCTCAGGCCCACTGGTGTATTGTACTCCAAGCAAATGTGTAGCATCAGCTGGCAGCTGCCTGCAAGAAAAGATGTGAATAGAGACAGCAGGAATAAGTTGCAATGGGCCAACTGAGCTGCTTTTAAGTGGAAAAAATAAGGGCAATTGCTGATTTCTTTGGTCTTGTTCTCAAGTGCTCTGTGCCACAGCAAAGCCTGGTGGTGAATTTGCATGGGCTTAGCTGCTGTGTAAGGAAAAGAAAAGGATCTTCCACTCTTTTATTTTGTTTTATTGGCAGGAAAAACCCACCTCTCCTGTGCAAGATGGTGCTAAGGAGTAGAAGAAAGAGGAGAGTGATGTCCCTGAGTGCTGCAATGAGCAGCCAGATCAGGGAGTGAGTGGAATGGGAGGGATGCAGAGCCCGGGGAGGGAAAGCCTTGTCTAATGCAGAGGGAAAGTGGGGTGTGTGGTCAGTGGTGAGGCAAAGGCAACTTTTGTGAGCCCCTCCTGTCACACACCCCTGTCCCTGGTCCCTGTGAGGAAGGCTTGGTGTGCTGAGAGCTGTCCAGGGCCACACAGCTCAGGATCCCTGGGAGAAGTGAGTGGTGTGTCCAGATCCCTCACAGGGGCTGAGGAGGAGAAGCTCAGGGCCGGGTGTGTAAATGTGTAAAAGTGTCAATGTGCCAATGCTGTCTCCTCTGGAGCTCAGGTTTCCCCATCAGGCAAGAAGCATTGTCCACCAGTGTGGTACCTGCAGCAACAGGACACGAAAGAAGGACAGGGTTTCACCACAATCCAGAGAACAGCAGAGGCCCCCAAAAGAGCCCCCGTTTATTATGGATACACAATTTATAGGGTTTGCAAAGTGAGAGAGGATTGGGAGATGAAATCCCACCTCTCAACCAGACTGGCTAAGTGACCAGTCCATCAGATTCCCTTCTCCAAGGAGGAATGGAAACAAAGCTGGTGTTTTTAGTCCAATGTGTGAGAAAATCTGACTGGAGAATATCAACTTTTCAGAAGGCTTTCAAACACAGGGTGACACACCATGGCACATTGCTTCCCACTGAGGTGTGGCGCCACAGATGATCCTGGAGGAAATTCCTCAGCTCTCCCTGCAGGTGCAGGGGATGGCCAGGGGTGTGAGGGTGGAGCAGAGCTTTGTGCTCATGGTGCCCACGAGGGGGGTGTCACCTCCAGCTGACAGAAGGTGTGTAAGGATAAACTACACCAAAAGCCACTCTGGGAGGTCTGTCCATGCCTTTGTGCATCCTTGCCCACGTGTTCCTCACTCAGCTGCCTGTTTGGCACATTCCTGTGGTGCCAGTCCCCCTGGGCTCTCCAGGGTTTGTGTGTCTCTGAGGTGACATCCCCACACATGTCAGAAATGACATGGGGCCAAAACATAGAGAGGGTGGTCCCAGATGCAGCATCCTGGATCAAAGCATCCCTAAAGGCCTGACTGCTGCATGCTGAGGGATGTGGCAGGGGAAGCTGCTCCCTGCTCCTGCCCTTACCTGGTTTCCAGAGTGTGCCTGGTGTTGGAGGTGGAAGGACACACCTGCTGGACCCAAAACTGGCCCAGCAGCGATGTGACCCTGCCCTTACATCTGGTGTCACCTTGCTTGGCTCCAGGCTCCAGGCTCAGACCTCCCTCCCTGTGGGTCTGCCTGTCCCTTGTGGTTTCACCTCTGGCAGGGGCCACCTCCCACCTTTCCCCAAGCAGAGGAGGGGCCGGCAAACCTTCAATTCCAGACGGGACTGCAGCAGACTGGCAGAGCCATAAACTGACCCATCCATCTCAAAGCTTTCCGGCCGAGCCCCGGCCGCCGTGGCCACAGGCACTGCAGCCCCCCGAGGCAGGGGATGCCCCTTGCCCTTGTCCTGGCACGGCCAGAGCCCGGCGGGGTGGGAGGAAGGGCTGGAGCCGGGCAGAAAGCACGCACTGCCACCTCACGCAGCCCTTCCGCTCCCGGCTCTAAGTCCCTGACACATAATCTGGCTCCTGATTTGGTCTCCACCTCATCTGCCTTGTGTAAGCTGCTTCCCGTGACCTTTCCTCGGCGCAGGGAGGGAGGGGGAGGGATGGGATGAGATGGGATGGGATGGGATGGGGGGGGAGGGGGGGATGTGAGCAGAGCCAGACCCTCCTGGCAGCGGGCAGAGGGTGCTCTTGCCTTGCGGATCCCGCTCCCTCCGGATGGCCGAGGCTGTTCCCCTGCCAGCCAGCCCTTCCCAGGCGCTCGGGGCCAGGGATGCCCGAGCATCCCCGCTGGCCCAGCGCGCCGATCTGCTCCATTAATATTCCTGCTCGGGTGGGCGGCTGGAGGCAGCGCTGTGTCTAACCTACTTTATTCAAATAGAAAACGCGTGTGCTGGAGTGAGAGGGGAGATACAGGCGCTGCCACCATTCCGGATTTAATTGGAAATTTAGTAAATCTGCTAAAATATTTAGCGGTTTCAATTTTTTTCCCCCCTTCTCCTGTAAGAAACAAAGGATCCGGGTTTATCGCGTGTCTTTCAACAACTTTAATTTCATTTGTAGATTAAGGATGGAAGTAGCATTTCCACTCGGTTGCATACTGGGCATTAAGGAGACAAAAACGTTCATTGTTTGCCCGAAGTCGGAGGGGTTTGTGCAGACATTAAGCTGTAGGTGGCATTCTTTATACCTGACATCAGGAGCTTTTGTCAGCCCTTCAGCCGACAGGATTCTCTGCTGACCCCTCGGAGGTGTGCGAAGCAGTGAAAACAACCAAACCATTCCTGCCAGGTGATGAGGACTCAGGGAGAAGTGGCACAGTCTCCTCCCAACCCACTGGGCAGTGGCTTCTCGCAAAAATTGGTAGTTCCTTCTTTTTTTTTTTTTTTTTTTTTTTTTTTTTTTTTTTTGAGAAATCATCTGAGAGAATTAAAGAGCCAAGAGTTGGTGGCCTTTCCTATAATATAATCAATAGCAACCCTGGCCCAAGAAGTGAGCATGAAACCCTTGGGCATATAAAAGCTCCTGTTCATGGGTTTGGAGATAAAACTGTCCCATGGAGCACTCCCTGGGGCTGGAGTTGAGGGTAGAGGGTGGCATCCTGGGCTCAGAGCTTGGAGAGTCACTGGTTTGTGGTTAAAACCAGCATCAGGCCCATTTCAGGGTGATATTTGTACCCATCCAGGGCAGGGGGTGGCTGCAGATAACAAGAGTTGTATTTCCATGTATGATTATACAGGTAAGCTCCTGTTTTGGCCTTAATGGTCCAGCTTGGTCTTAAATGTCCACTATACATGAAAGCAATCTCCCAGGCAGAGGTGTTTTTGGGGCTGTCTTGCAAGTTTTGTGTTGTTTGTTTCCCAAAAATGACCACTGCTTTCATGAAAATTAGTGGGAGTTTGTCCCTCAGCTCAGATGGGAGGAGGGTGCTTGTGCAAATCCAATCTCTTCAGTTTTACTCTTTTTTTTTTTTAAATAATCCTTTGCTTGTATTTTCTCTCAAAAACCCAGCCCAGCCATCTTTCTGTAATTCTCTTAACTACTGTAATGCAAACTCACCACAAAAGCTCCTCGAGAAATCAAGGCTTTTGTGAACACCAGGCGTGAGGAAGAAAATTGTCGCCTAACCTTTCAGCCATCCTCATTTTCAGGGGAGCAAAGGACAATCTCTGGAGACATAGTGTTGTTGTTGTTGTTGTTGTTGTTGTTGTTGTTGTTGTTGTTGTTGTTGTTTTGTATCTGTGGCAGTTAAATCAGATTTATTAACATGCCACGTTATGAAGGTGGGAAGTATCATTTGTTTTCCTGGGTCTTTAGGGAATTTATCCTGCCATCATTAAACTGGATTTTAAACCACCCTTTAATGTTTTGTTATTTTTCTAGGTTGGTTTTTTTGGGTTGTGGTTTTTTGGGGTTTTTTTTTTTTGTGTTGTTTTTTTTTTAGCATCCAGTGTTAATCCTGCAATTGGAAACCACAGTGGATAGAAGTACTGTGTAACTTGCTTCCAGAACAAATAAGGTACAGCAGCTAATTTTAGTTTTAGGTTTCAAGGAGGGGGAGAGGAAGGGGGTAAGGCAGCACCTTCCCTTTATGCTGTGAGACAGCCTTCAAGTGCGAGAGCAGAAATTCCCAAGCTGAGATCTGGTGAATGTAGAAAAGGTTCATTTTCAAAATTGCAACAGCCTGTACTTAGGTGATATTAGAAGACACCATGACAGTAAAGTAGTTTTATGCATAGCGGCTTAGCTAACATTTTGAGAACTAGTTTAGTGAAGCTATCAGGTTTAAAAATACCAAGCCACAAAGTTTTAATGAAACTATGCTTGGATCAAAGTACCATAAAGAGCATCCAAGAACTGCTTAAAAGATCCTTGAGTGGAAATTAGAATGGATCTTCAGGATTTATTCTGTAAAGCCTGTCTATTTTGACCTTTTTTCAGTCTCATATTAAGGCAGCTGAAAGTGTGTTTTGTTTGGCTAATGCTGGGGACTCGCTGGAGCTATTAGGTCTGTTAAACTGAGGCTGCCACTAAAGTTTTAGTATGCATTAATTGACTGATAAGGACTTGGGAATCAAATGGCTGAAGGAAAGGGCTATCATAGATTTCTTTTTCCCCCCCCTTCCTTTGCTTTATTTCTCTTTGCACTTCATTTACATCCTGAGCCCTATTGGTGATCCAGATTTGAATAAAGCCACAGCTTAAGCAGCGATTAGATCTCAATAGCTTGGATTTTCAATGAAATTGTGGCATCGTTTTTTTCCGCCACGCGTATTTAGCGGGAGGTGTGAAAATTGACACCTGGTGCAACTTTATCTTTGCAAACACTGCCTCGTTTTATGCCCAGACGTCCCCACGTGCACAAAACATTTGCAGATGCGCATAGATAGACGTGTGTATAAAATCCTCCTGAAATGAGGGTATTAGTTGATAGGCCTTTGACTCTGTCAATGTCAGGGGTTAGTGGGAAACAAAAACAGGGCTAAGCAAAGCTTTGCAAGAATGGAGGGAGATAAGGAGACCTCTCCCTTCTCCAGGTTAATTTTTTAAGCATGTCATCCAAACGTTCAAAGCAGTGATCCTGCAAACGCTGTTAGAAGAAGAAAGCCATCAGGAATACATAATGCAGTAAGGGGGCTTTATTTTTTACATTCTGATGTCATTATCATTACTGTTATTATTATTATTATTATTTGGAAGCAATATGTTTAAAGTTCACCTGCTAATCCTTAAGCTCTTGATACGACAATGTCAGAAATGATGGGATTTGGTGATTCTCATTATTGTTATGTATTGTTCTTCTCTAGCATTCCAAATTAATATTTATAAATGCCAGGAAAAGTAGTATTTTTATAGACATGAGAGCTCCCCAAGTCCAATTTTATTTTCTTTTTAACAAATAAACGCTGTATCCAATATAGATGATTGCACTTAGGAACGAAAATTATTTCCCAAGCAATCCACTTGACGCTGATTGGAGGTTTTTTAAACTTATTTTTCTGCCAGCAAGATGACAACCTGTGGATGTGATCTCCCTTTACCACCATTCTCAACAAGCTTTGTCCAAATTCAAACAAATACTGATTGCAATGAGTGTGATCAAACTGACATAAATACTGAAATGGGTCTGACATTCTACCAAAACATTCCTCAAACACCAGTGAAATAAAAAAAAACCAAGGGATGGAAAAAAATTTTGGTTCTTGGTTACCTTCCTAATTTGAACCTTCATTTCTAGGGGAGTCCTGTTTTCCTCCTCTGTGATTTGTCCCAGGGATGCAGCCCTGAGGACCAGCTTTCTCCTGATGGGTACAACCACAGAACCACAGAATATCAACTGGAAAGGACCCACAAGGATCGTCAAAGTCCAACTCCTGGCCCTGCACAGGACACCCCAACAATCCCACCACGTGTCTGACTGAGAGCATTGTCTACCAAAGGAGACTTATTATCCTGTGGCTGCTCTTGGCCAAAGGAGGGGTTGTTATGCTGTGATTCCAGAGTGAGGAATGGGATTGCTGGGTGAGAGAGACATGGGCACACACAGCCTTGGTGAACAATTCTGGACTTGCCTGGAAGTGCTGAGGGAAGGACATTCACTCCCTGCAGTGGGTTTACATGGCTATTTTTAACCAGTGCCTCCAATTCGACAACAAATGAGGAGGAAAAGAAAAAAAAGAAAAAAAAAAGGAGAAACTCCAATTCCTGCTGACCTGCACAGCTGGCTTATGTGGGGCTTTGTATCCAGTGGGGAAAAAAAAAAAAAGTGCCCCAATTACCAGGTGAGCAATTCAGATCCAGACTGCTCCTGAAACTCATTTCTGAAACCTTTGCAATGAGAGCAGTGATCACCTGGCCCAGCTTAGGAGAGATTCCCAAAATTATCAGCACTGTATACAGAGGAAATATTTTGCAAAGGTTGAACGTCTTCAAGGCTGCATTGGGCTGGTGTAACACTCCCAGCATCTGGAGGCTTTGTGGACATCTGTCCACCCCAACTTCATCTCTGCAGGGAAGGACATGATCTCATTCTTGCATCACTCTCTGCTTTTTGGGATAAATCTTTGCATGAGCTCCTTCGGGGCAATGTTTGTGCTTGAGAGTGGGGGCAACTGATGGGAACAGGAACAGGGGACTGGTTTAATTCAGTCAGGAATGAAGAGAGGAGATGATTTATGCTGGCTTGATGTGTGCTGAAGGCTGCTGGTTGTGCAGAGACTGATTGTGGGAGGGCTGAGGCTGCCGAGCTTTAATGGACCGTGCTGCTGCAAATACAGAGAGACGGGAACTGATGGGGAATATATTCAGGCTGGATATCAGAAGGGAGTTTGAGACTCTCAGACAACAGAGATTTGGGAATGGCCTTGGGGCAAATGCTCCAGTTCATTTGAAGCTGAGGCTTGTTCAGCCTGTGAAATGGGATTGTATGACTTGGTTGCCGGGGAATGTGACGGGAAGGACTTGGTGATTAAAGGGGGCCCTTCTTGTCCTCAAATGGGTTTTAGGATGTTTTAGTTTCCTCTTTGGTGCTGGAGGTGCTTCCCAGAAAGTCCTGGAGCTGCTGTCATGTTTTGATGACCATGGCAATTGACACTGCTTTTCAGGCTTTTGGCACGTTCTGACAGACATGGGTGAAGAGTGTGCCCTGGCTGAAGAAACACCTGCCTTGTGAGCACTGCACACCCTTCTTGTGGGATGAAGGACTGCAGCTTTAGTAAAATTACATATTCCACCTTGACCTCTGGGTGGTCTGTGCTGCTTTCACATCCTCAAAAGACATGAAGCTGTCAATGACTCCTTAGAGCCCTTCCATTGAACTGTAATGTAACATCACATACACTGCCAAAGACCATTTTTAGCACTTTACAGCATTTTAAATGTTGTATTTGAAGTAGCCAGCCCAGTGGCTGCCTGTTCTGCTTTCTATAATACAAACTGGCATCTTGGCACTTGGTTGGAGAAAGGGAGCACATGGCACAAGTCTGGATCAGGAGTCTGCATTTGATAACTCAAACTGCTTGGTGCTCATTTTCTGCTGCAGCCTTGTAGGATGATACTCATTCCTTTTTCCTCTCACCTGCTCCCCAGGCACTCACTTGTGGGATCTTCCAGACCTTTTTTTTCATAAAGACTCTGGGTCTTCCCAGAGTCTCATATTTTACAGTCTACTATACACAGACACATAGATGCTGTAAGCAAGAAATATTTCTTTCTGAACTTTAGACATCTGTAAAATCAGTGCCACTTGGACAAAAAATGCATCAATTGATGCCCGGCAAGTAGATGTAGCACACTGAAAACTTGAATAAAGGAGACTGTGCTGTGAAATGGGGCTGCTGTCGGTGTGCAAGGAAAATTTGGGATTGAACTCACCCCTGAAATGGTGAAACCCTCTCCAAGGACCTGTACAAGGTTGTTTTTCCCCTGGATATTAACAAATAAGGACATTCTTGGGAACAAAGGTGATGCTCTGCTGAGGGATGCAGCGTGGGCAGGCACTGCAGGACCAGACAGGATCAGATCATCTCTCATCAGCTTTTCCCCACCTCAGGGAGCCTTTTCACCCCAAAACTCTGAGTGTCCTTGGGACAGATCTTCCACAAGTTACTGATGGCAGATGCAGCCAAACCTCACTGAAAACCAGCAGCACCAGCAGGTGATTTGCTTCCCTGAGGGAGGACAGCAAAGACATTTCATGGCAGGAGATCCATTTTACCACCTCATTTCCAGCCAAGGAATCCTTTCATTCACTCCAGCCTGCTCCTGGAACTTCTTCCCCAGCCCAGCCAGCAGCTTTGTGGCAGGTACAGCACAGAAAGGGCATCACAACTCCCAAGCATTTCTCAGGAAATAATTGAGGATCTCCTGCTGGTGTTTTCCTTCCATGGGATGCTTTGCCACGGCTCTGCTGAGGGAGGAGTTTTGGAAGTCAGTCCAACCACCTTGTCATTGCTCATGAGAGGAGTGCTGCAAGGCTGAAATGAAGGACACGTGCAGAGGAAGGGGAAAGGAAGGTGAGGGATGGAGGGAACTGCTGTCCAGGCTGCTCATTCCCACCCAAGCAGGGCAGAGGGCAAGGGGAGGGCTTGGAAAGCCTTTCCCACGAGGAAAACTGATGCCTCCTTTGGACAGCTTTCCTTCTTTCTCTCTGTGCTTCTCGTTTGTTCTGCCTATTCACGGGAGGGACTCAAGCAAAGCACGGGGCTTTGTGTTCCTCCCCCGTGCCCTAACGAGGGGGGAGTTTCGGGGCTGGCACTGGGGACCGTGTGCTCACACACCGTGGAGAAGGGACCTGCCCCACCGGGCTGCAGCAGCACGCCCTGCCTCCCCCCAGAGTGGGGGCAAGAGGAAAACACAGGAATTTTCAAAAGGGGAATTTTACGGCCAACCCACCTCTTCTAAAATGGGAGTTTCTTAAAGGTGTTTTTGGGAAATTCTTTCTGCTTGTGGAGGTGTTGGTACCCTGAGCCAGCTCAAAGGCTCATGGGTTCCTCTTTCATCAGAGGGTCTGTGCAGCACCTCCCAAGGATGCTCTGGACACATTTGTGCCTCACAGGGGGTCAGTCCCCTTCAACCCTACCAATTTATGGCCAGCATGTCCATAAATCCTAAAGACACAGATTGCCAAATTCAGGAAACACAAATACATATTTTTTCTCCTCTTTTCTTTGGCATCCTTGCCCACGGCGGGGGGTTGGAACGAGATGATTTTTAAGATCCCTTGCAACCCAAACCATTCTAGGATTCTCTCTGATTCTATAAACAGTGTCCAAAGTCATTGGTCTGACCACCAGTTGCCTGGCCCAGAACGGTTGCTGTTAAATATTTTGGGCTATCAGTCTTAGCAAATAAAGTGTTTGAAATTCGAATCACTCTGGGTGCAGGTAGAGCTGAAAATTCTATACCAGGACCTCTTTAATGTGCCCTACCAGCAGACCAACGTGGGGTTTTTTTCCTTGCCAGTGGTTCAGACTTGTGTGGGTTGGATGTTTGCCTCGCTCATTTTGCTCCTGCTGCTGACAATGGCCATTTCAAAGAAAACAATGATGATTTCTTGGAATAAAATGTGCTTGTAAAGAGAAAAAAAAAAAATCTCAGAGCCATTTGCTGAGCTTTTATCATTGCTCTTGGGAGCAGAGAGGAAATTGGCCATGTGCTGCCTGTGAACAAAGTGCTTTTCACGCCCTCCTTGAAATCCACCCATGTTTGGCCAAGTTATCAGTCCAATGCATGTTCTTTAGAGGTTTGTTGAAATTTGGCTGCTTCATTTCTCTGCAGACACGGTCTGCCCAAGGCTGCTGAATGAGAGAGGGACTTTTTTCCCCAAAATGTGCCTGACTGAACTCCCTGTGTTGATTGAGCACATCTAAGGGTAGCCAGTGAATGAGCCAACAAGAGCCCAATTCTTTCAAGTTTGTTCAACTTCCAGTGAACAAACCACTCTCAAAATTCTTTTTAATTTTTTTGTAATACACAAAACCCCGGTATCTTGGATAAAATCTTTCTGATTACAAATCTGGGTTATGAACAAACTTAAAATGAGTGATAAAGTTGCAACATTGAGCACTTGGTGGCTGAGGATCTCTCAGAACTAATGCTGCCTCTGCAGGCTTAATTTGCCTTCCTACTGCCTATGGCTTATGATAATTTTTAATTACCCAATCACACGATACCTTTTCCCACAGGATCTTTGCTCCTTTGCCACAGAGGATGGACAAAGATCTCTTCACAGGTACCCAGTTGGTTTTTATTTTCATGCTTATCCATCATGTTGTCCAAAGCCAGATGTACATATGGATCTACCAATTAAAACCACAGATTTTAAATGGCAAAATAATTTTATTATTGATTTATTCCACAATGTAAACAGGGCCCACCATGGGAGCAGGGAAGAGAGGAGGCACCTGTAAAATCTGACTTTGGCGGGTCTTAGCAACAATTTTTGCCTCCTTGATGCTGTTTGCCTTCAATAATTTAGCTTCTTATAAAACTGGAATGACAATACAGCACTATCTGTCTGGGAAAAGTCAACCTCTTTATTGCTTGAGAAGTGTTGCAATACAGTGGTGATGGGGTCCTGTATAAACCAAGATAGGCAGCAGAACTCCATATTTAATACATGCCCAGCACATAAATAAAACGTGAAAAATGTTTCATTTTGGTCTTTAAGCAACAGAAGGAGCCAAGGAGGAGGTAGCAGGAAGCTTCGAATTGGAAAGTGATAGCTTTGGCAATGCAGTGCAATGATTGAAAATGACATCTTCCACACACCCAATTAAAATTCATACCTTTTAACCTCCACAGCCATCTGAGATCTGTATCATTAAGACTGATTCAACAAGATGCCTTGATATTCTAAATTATTTGTATGCCTGGTATTCCAAATAAACATTTGTGAAATTCATTTCAAAAGATGTTAACACTCATGAAACCCATGTGCCCCAGAGGGATTATATAAATTTCCATGTCAAATATTTGAAGCAAAGCACTTGTACAGAAACAGTGTTTTTTGTGTTTTGATGCCTTTCATTTCCATAAACTAGATTACTTTCTGAAATTACTTTCACACAGAGAACAGTTTCTATTGAATTCCAGTCAGTGAGCTCCTTGGAGTGTGATGTGAATAAAATATGACTGGGTTATGTAGCTTCCAGGATGCATATGCATCTCTGCTGTGTAAGCAGGGAAAAAACCAAGTTTGGATTTTATCTTGAAGTGGGTTCATACCCAGAGATTTACTGTCTTAAAATGATTGCTAAACAACTCCTTCATTTATAGCCTAACAAGGAAGCTCTCCAGATTCCTGAATCCAGCCCCTCTACCTGGCTAACAATGACAGGATCTCCCTCAGTAAGCAGAGATTTGCTGGCAGGCAGCAATTCCTGGCTGTCTGTGGGCTCTTCAACTGAAAAGTTTTTATCTGCTTCTTGCAAACACTGATTCTGCCAAAAATTCACACGCACACATACACACAAAAATAGATCTGAGCAAACATTGCCTCCATTGTGCTTGTTTTGCCAACCCTGTAAAATGATCAAATACCAGGTATTTAAACGGGAGATGGAAGGAAAAAATTTGTCCAGGGTGTAGGGGAGGGAAGCAGCTGTGAGATTAAGTGTTTTTATATAAACTACACACACAATCTCCATTGTTATATAATACCCCCCACGCGGGTGTCTTAGGTCAGCTTCTGGAATTGCTTCTAGAAAAAAGGGTGAAATGGCAACTTTGGTGAAAAATTCAGGGTTCACCCCTGGAACCTGCAGCAGATCCTCTGAGTGCTCCTGGGTAAGAGCACAGCTAGAGCTGGGTGAGCTTTCTGAGCACCCTGGAGATACACCTTGCTGCTCAGATCTGCATTTTCGCAGTTGTTCAGAACCTGGAGCTCCCCTGTTTACATCAGAAGACATTTCATATGTGGAAATTGAGGAGCCAGGTCACTGCAGCCAAGACTGAACCCTGGGTCTGAGCTGTTCTCTCCTGCTGTGGCTGCTGTCCCTCTGCCCAAAAAGCAGATGCCTGCCCTGGCTGGGGTATGTAAAGATTCATTTGCAGCCCAGATAGCATTTGGTTTGCTTTGCCTCGTGGCAGTGCTGGGGTCAGATCCTCTAACCAAGAGAGAGATTCCCTTACTTTAGCCTGGAAGTTCTGAATTGTTTTCGGAGGCTGTCAGGGGTGCAGATGCCACGGCTGAACTAAGCTTGATGTTTTCAGCTTGGATGGATATGGGTCCCTAGGAAAGGAAATCTGCTTTCAGCTGGTGAGAGGGGTGAGGTTTTACACGATTTTCTGTGGGGCTCAAACCAGCACTGTCCAGAGGGGATGAGGGAAGGAGTGATTTCCAGGACATGTGGTGATGGGAGACACTGATTGAACCAGTCACAGCTCTCCTGCAGCCGTGGTTCTCCTGTATGAAAGGACAGGCTGCTGGGTTTTTCCTCTTTTTATTTTATAGCCAACCAGAAACCCCCTGACATCCTTGACAAAGTCAAAACCACGGGAAGGATGTCTTCCTCTGTCCTTCAATGATTTATCCTTCTCTTTATTGCCCCACTGTTCAGGGGCAGAGGCTCCAGAGCAGCACCGGCTCAGGACAGCAGCATCTTCTTTCTCCATTTGTTACCTGCTATTTTCTGCTCCCCGTCTTTGGACAGATCTTTGATAAGGAGAAGGAAAATGAGTGAATGCATCCCACAGCTGAAGTCAGCAGCATACAACGTTCCTGTTTTCAGGAGGTTTCACACATTTTGTTAAATATGGATTCTGTGTAGCAAAAAAAAACCCCCTCAGTAAATGCTGAAGGAAAAGGAAAGAAAAAACCTGAAAACAGTGATGTTGAAGTGGAACCTCACAAAAATGTCCTAGAAGACTTCAGGCTTGATTCTCCTGTGAAGTGGCTGGTTCAAAGCAGTGCTGAGGATGCCCAAAGCCTGCTCCAGGCACAAGCCAAGGGGGTGTTGCACCCACAGAGGGGAACAAGATGCCCATGGCTCTGCTCTGGCTGCAGTGGCCAGGGGCTGCTGAGGGAGGGTGGGAACGGTGAACAGGAGCAGGAAATCCAGCTCCCAGGTGTCTCCTGGTTCTGCTCCTCCTCCTGCTCCTCCCCATGGCTGCAGTCCTTTGGCTCTGGTAGCAAAACCTGTTTTGCCTGCAGCAAAGCTGGAATTGCACCGAGGCACATCTGCCAGAATGTCACTGCCGGCTCTGTGCCTGTAGCTGGGGGAGGGCAGCTGGAGGGATGAGCCTCTGCACCACAGTTCCCTGCAGGAAGCCAGGGGGAAGCCCCCTGTTTTACACGCAGCCCCCAAAGGCATTCTGCAGCCACCTGGGTTCTGTCCCTTTCAGGCTGCAAAAATTTTTTCCCTCATCCCTTTCCAGAGCAAAAGACTGGATCAGGACAAGACCAAGAGCTCTGCTCCCACTCAAACATCAGCCCACAACCCCTCCAGTAATCATTACTCATTACCCAAGGCTGACAGTGCAGGCACCAGAGTGCAGGAACAAGGAGAACAGAGTTGTGAAGTAGGAATACATTAAATACAGCCTCCCTACCTTTTCACAGATCCACCAGTTCCCACTGGCACAGCTCACCTGAAGGAGCTGCAGAGAGAGAATTTTTTTCCACTGGTTAGTGAAAGATAAAAAGCTGATTTCCAGCAATTGCCAAAGAACATCAAGCTAAGAAGCAAATAGGGTAAAAAGAAATGGGCTGCAATGTATGCTCAGTCTTTGGTGCACTTCTTTAATGCCAGTCTTTAGGGGCAGACTTTGCAAAAATCCCCAATTATTTTAGCTGGTTAATCTGGTCCAAAGTAGGCTGTTGGCCAGCCTATATGCTCTGCGTATGATCTGGCTTAGCTAATCTGATAAATTCCAGTTTATTCTCTGGGTAGGTCCTGCAAATCCAGGACTATTTTAATTAGAGAAGCCAGGCAGCGACAGTTTATTGGGCAGTGGAGGTAAATTTGCAAGTCCTTGGGTCAGCGCTCGCCAGAGCTGCAGGTCATTTGGGTTAACGAGTTGCCACTGCCCTAAATGATGGCTTTTCCTTCATCTCGCTGCTGCTAGGCTGCTTTTAGCCTGTTTTTACAGATGAGCAGGCCCCAGAATATTACTGACTGTAGTCTTGGGCTGTGGTTCAAGCATGAAGCACTTTCTGCTCAGTCCTTTCTGTTTCCCAGCCTCAGTTTTGCTGCGCCTCTTTGAACCTAAACAGAAAATGAACATTGATTTCTAAGACAGGATTTGAACCTTTGGTTTTCCTCATGTTGTTCCTTTTGTAGTGGAGCTTGCTGAGATGAAGCTAGCAGGCTGTCAGTACTGTATCCTCCTTTCAGAGGGGAGTTTGGACCACGAAGATCTGTGATTGGGGGAGACAGGACAGACAGAAGAAACCTCTGGACCGTGGTTCCATGAGGAGAAAGGAGGCTGCAGAGTCACTGAGTGCCTGACACGAGGCAGTAGAGCTGGGATGCTCTGCCTTCTGCCACCCTCTCTTCCTCATCACAGAGCAGGCAGCTTCTGCTGCACACAATAGAGCTCCACTTTTGTTGTCAAAGACAAACCATTTGTCATTATTTCTATCTGATGAACTTCATGCCATCAAAATTGAGGATGAGGTGCACAGGAGTTCCCAATTTCCAAGGCAGATCATTTGTCAGAAAGAGAAAGCTTCTGTTCTTTTTCTTCAGAAGGATAAGTGAACTGTGTCTATACTGGGACAAGAGACCATAAATAAAGCTGAAATAATGGGAGATCACTCAAAAATTCTCCACGCTTTGCAAATATTTCCACTCACATTTGTAACGCTGAAGGAAGTAGAGTTTTATGTAAGAAACAGGCTGCAGAATAAGGACATTGCTATCTCTGCCCTAAACTTCCTGAAAAAAATCCCTTCCTGGCTGGTCTTTATCTCCTCTCCTGTGAACTGCAATTCCTTATCCTTTTTTCCATCAGAGCCACTTGCGAAAGGTTTTGATCTGTGTCTTCAAGGTGCTGGAAAAGATCAGGGAAATGCTCGAAGAGGCTTCCCAAAGAAAGGGAACCAAAATGCAGCCCAGAGCCTCTGTGGGCACAGAGACCTTGTACCTTGTCCTTGTGTGAAGGATTTTAGTGGCTGGNGGGGGGGGGGGGGGGGGGGGACTCAGCCCCACTGGCACCCCCAAGGTGGAAGCACTCAGCACACGCCCCAAACTCCATTTTAAGGACGGCCAACAGGGACCCCCGCTGGGCTTTGTTTCTCTCTGCCGACTTTGTCCCAGTGCTGGGGCATTTTTGCTGACGTGCTGGAGGACACCAACACCTTGATGGGCCCCCATCTGTTCCGGGGAGGCGAGTACAGCTGAATGCTTGGGGGGTGCCCCGCGTGCGGCTCGGGAACGCGCCTCGCCTTGTCCGTGGCCCAGCGGCTGGCATCGGCCGGGCTCCCTGGCACCCCGAGGGGGGAAATCCTGAGGTAAATTCGAGTAGACGTGATGTTAGAGCAGAACTAACCGTGAGGGCACGCCGGGGTCGCCAGGTCTCCCAGCAGGGACAGGTGCCTGCCACTCCGCGCCTGGCCGCCCGCCAAGGCCCGAGCGCCGGGCCCGCTGCCAGGCACGCATGGAGAGCAGACACAAGGCTGGGCCCACCGCAGACAATGAGAGGTTCCCTCTGCTCTCCCCGCCTCTCCCAGCCTGGGTTTTGTGCGTGGCTGGTGCCCAGGTTGCTACGTGGCATCTCCAGGGCCGGCAGTGAGGATGCTGGAGGATGCCGTGACGCCGGCGGTGACCCCGCGCGGTGCCTGGAGAACGTTCCACTTGTCCCCTGCTGGTGATGGGGATGGGGGAGGCAGGAGGGGAGTGAAAAGGGGCCTCCAGAATCTGGGGTGATTTCTGGGCTGTGCGCAGCACGTCCAGGCCGGAATTTGCATATGCAAGTGTCCAGCTGTGCATCCCTACACTCGCTGTGCACGAGCAAAGGCAGCCCTGTGCATCTTTAATCGGTCCTGCTCCAGCTCAGGGTTGCTGCTTCCGCCTGGCTCTGACTCCAAACATTGTGGGAAGGGTCTGGAAAATCCAGGTGGGACATTGCAGGGTAGCTGGAAGCTTTTCCTCCAGCCCTGTATTTGCGAAGCTGTTTGTTTTCCGTCTCCAGATACTAAGAATGTTGTTTCTAGCACCTTCTTTTTAGTGGAAAACACGGAACAATTTTTTTTTTGCCAGATAACACAGATCATCCTTAAGAGCTCTGAAAGTCGTGCCCTATGCATTCAGAATGGTACAGGCACAAGAGAAAAGGCAAGTCTGTTCAAGTCACAAAGAAAAAAATATGTTTTTTCTCTTCACACCACCTCTTTTCCCCCTTCTCTGCTTTCCCTTCTCTCATCTGCTAAATGAGATGTTTCCACAGTTTCATTCAACACAGGATGGCAGTGGCAGAGCTTGGCAGCTCTGGGAGCAAATGACTTACAACCAAAGGACAGCTTGAAAGGCAAACACACGATTCACTGAACGTCTGGCAATCTGGAGCCTGTCAGTGACCCTTTCCAACTTGCAGCTAAGGAGCACTGGACAGTTCCTTAAATAAAATGCATTTTGCTTTAGCGTAGGAGCTGACCATGCTGACTTCTGTCATCTCTTACATCTTCTCCTATTTTCTTTTGCATTTGCCATGTGTGTTGTTCTGCTGATCCCAGTTCTGAGGGGAAGCGTAGCAATACAGCTGCTGTGCATTTCTTTGTTGTTTCCTTTCCTGCCTTGGCACCTGTAGCCACTGTAACTAAGCACTTTACAGTAATCTTAAAAGCCTTCCAAAAATACTGTGACTCATTAAAACTGACTCAATAATAAAATCGATGGCAGCCTTCTATTCCTTCTGGAAAACTCATCTGCCCTGCAGTTCCAGACAAAAATAAACGAGATAGTTTTTAGTTCTGGGGTTTTTTTCTTCCCTCCAAAGCTTGACTGAAGAAATAAATAAAGACTCACATGATATCAGCACCACCAGACTTTGAATTTTTAGGCCTTGCACCTGTGCACATACATTGTTTCTGTGCTTCCTCTCTATTGCCAGCCCTAAATTCAAGATTGTGGGGTTTAAGGGAAGTACTGAGCCAATGCTGCTGCAAATATTTAAGAAAAGGGAGCGATAGGGAACAGCTTTGTCACAGCAGTATTTACCAGACAAAGAGCTGCCATCTCTGCAGGTGGAATGTGCACAGCCACATGTGTTATCCATGAGTGTGCTTGCTCCTGGCAAAGACGTCCTTGGAAAGCATCAGGACAACGGGATGGTGCCTTCAGCTCTACTCTGCTCTACTTTGTGGGGTGAACAAAGCCAGTTGCTGGTAGTGTGTCCATGCAGAGGGCTGAGGAAGAGGAATGAGAGCAGTCCCTGTGCTCTGTGACCCACACACTCTGCCAGGCAGCCGGGGAGGCACAGAGCATCTGCAGAGTGCTAAGAAAGAGCTGGTCTTATGGTGTCTGCTGATGGACTTAGACGTGGCCAGCTTAGCTCTGCTGGGCCCCAGCTGGTCTGCCCACACAGATGCACAGGCTGGAGGTGCTGGGCTCTCCATCTGCAAGGAGCCCTGAGCACAGCCTGCATCTGCTTCCCAGCAGGGGAAAGCAGCTCCCACCCTTTCCTCACCTGGTGCCGTGGCCACAACCCAGACCTGCACACCTGTGTGCATCAGCAAAACAGGATCATGCTGCTGACCTCTTTAGCAAAGATCTTGGAGATCAACTGAGAAAATGTTCTGTCTAAGAGCTGGAGATTATCTGGTTTAGAGTGTCTCTTTCTCCAGTCCAGAGGGGATGGAGTTCTTTTAAATCTTTTTTTTTGTGCAAAGAAGAAACCAGAAGATTATTTTCTTTCTTCAATGTCCTGAAACTCCTCAGGGCTGCTTATCTCCAATTGTGCTTGTCAAATACGCCCTTCTACTGTGCACCCTTCAGGGGAATGCATTTAAGAGCTTAGAAGGCCCAGCCAGGAGAGGGGACTGGCGCCTGTATGAGTTAGCATGACAAACGCACACACAGAGAAACAACATCTACAATGGTGGGACTGTGCTGTTCCTAAAACCAAAGAATACAGCTCAGAAGGCCTCTAGGAGGCTGTTCAATCCATCTCCCAGCTCCAGCACCCAACAAAACCAAAATCTTGCCAACACTTTCCCTAACCTGTTCTTAAAGATGTAAATTTTAGAAGAAACTGTGCCACCACCAGTCTAGTTCACCACTTCCCAATTCTCACTCTGCAGAGATTTTCCTAATTTTTAGAATCATAGAACGGTTTAGCTTGGAAAGGACCCTAAAGTCCATCCCATGCCATGGGCAGGGACACCTTCTACAAGATGAAGTTACTCAAATTTTCCTTTGCATCTTGATCCTGTTACCTCCTGTCCCATCCTCCTTGAGGAGGCAAAGCAGATTGGTCCCTGCTGCAAACCACACAAAAACACCTGGCACGGGACTGAGGTAATGTCAGTCAGAGGCAGACCTGAATTCCAGAAGTAAGTCATCACTTCTGTATCGACAGGGTTTTTTTTTTTTTCAGGGAAAAAAGACGATAAAAAGAACTCAGTTGCTCCTCTCCAAACTTTTAGCAGCTATTCAGTTTGGGCTCTAACTCCCCACCCAACTCCCAAATTACCAGTTGCTCTGACCTGTCAGCCAACAGGCAGGGGTAAATCCCCTGTCCCTGACTTCAGTGCAGCTTGACCTATCCAGAGAGCTGCAAAATCCTCCAAAGTTGGGAGCAGGGAGCAATGGCTTGATCCAAGAGCAGACTCAGGTGCTGCAGCTGCCAATGGTTTTTGTTACTGCTGCAATTAGCAGCCACCTACCATCCAAATGAGCCTTTCCAGTAGTAAACTTTGTGACATGAGGACAAATGGGGAAATCACAAGACCTAATTACAGCTAATTGCCAATCCATGGGAAACACTCCAGTGAACTGGCACTCTGCAAAGGGAGGAGACAAGCAGCATTGTTTTAAAACACAAATTTACCAGACATATAATTAGCTAAATACCCACATACTCTTCCAGCCACTTGTTTTATTCTGAATCAGAGCTCCTCTGAGCGCTGAACATGGGTAAGGCATCCTCGAAGGGCAACTGCTTTGCTGTTTTAAAGGGCTGTTAGCAGGTTAAGATCAAATCTAAATATACCTTGTGATTTCCCCGAAGCCTGCTGTGAATCACACGTGTGTTGTGGGCTCTCCCAGGCTCCAGTGATGTGTTGTCGTTTACAGAAGGGCTCAGAAAGGGCTGTCCTGGCAATTTTCAGGGAGCAGCTTGTTTCCAAGTGGTGGAGCATCTCCTCCCTGGTGCTGGAGCATTTGGGGACACACGGGCAGGTTATGCACCTTGGCTCTCTCCACGTGGTTTGAAAGCTTTGAAATGTTTGTTGCTTCACATAACATTTGCCCAAGGTGGGATTTCCTTCACGGTGCTGACACTGCTTCCTCATGAGCTGGTCTTTGATCCCATGTGCAGAAGGATTGGATCCCATGGGTTTTTCTGGCTGTGGGACAGCCACAGCTCAGCAGTGCTGCTGTTTGGGGGTGATCCTGGCTGGTCACTCCTCTGGTCATGCAGAGGATCACAGACTGCTTTGGGTTGGAAGGGACATTAAAGTTCATCCAATCCCACTCCCTGCCATGGACAGGGACACCTTCCCCTGTCCCAGGCTGCTCCAAGCCCCATCCAACCTTGAAAACTTCCAGGGGTCCAGGGGCAGCCACAGCTTCTCTGAGTACCCTGAGCCAGGGCTTCACCACCCTCACAACCACGAAATTGTTCCTAATCTCTAATGTAACCCTGGCCTCTGTGAGTGTGAAGCCATTCTCCCTTGTCCTGTCACTCCAGGCCCTGGTCCCAAGTTCCTCTCCAATTTTCTTGGAGGCCCTTTAGCCACTGGAAGGGGCTTTAAAGTCTCCCTGGAGCCTTCTCTTCTGCAGCCCAAACACCCCCATATCCCTGTCACATATTTTGAGGTTTGCTGGTGACAAAAAAGGCCCAGGAATGTCCCCAGTCAGCAGTGTCTGGGCTGCCTCCCCATCTCTCTTCATCCTCATGCCCCTCTGTTTTTAATTCAGAGCAAACCCACAGTGGCACTTCCCTGTATGAGCTTCCACCAAGTGCAGGTGAGAGGGCTGAAACGGGGGCTGAACGCTCTGGTTTTTAAATCTTAGCATCTCCTTCTCTGAATGGCACAGTTACATCTGGCTGGCTTTGCTCATTTTCAGTTTAATGTAAATACCAGCCCTGGAACTCATTTGGGAAGCTTGCATATGCTAATGTTTTGTAGCTGAATTATTTTTTTTTTTTACATTAAACAATAATATTGATATTTTCAAACTTTGCATGCCAAACACTGAAATTGAATTAAGTATTGTTTAAAATAACAATAATATAAATTTGTTTTAAATGAATTTAGTGTCATTTCATTGTTTGAAATGTAATGTGGGAAAATATTACTGCTGGGGCAAGAGTAAATATCTAAGTCTGTTAATTTTATTGAAGTAGTGGATAGATCCACATGAACTATTTCTCTGTGTGTTTGGTTAATATTTTATTGAAAATTGGTGTTAGCTCTAACTAATGAAAATCCAAACTCACTTCTCATATGAAGGTGTAAAATGCATCCAACAACTTAATAACCCATTAACTTCAATGGAATTTTTTATGCTAAAATAAAAAAATAAGGTGTTTCAAAAAGATGTATAGAGAGTGGAAATCGGCCAAAACAAGTCCCTCCTTATTCTGAATTAACAGGGATGGATGTGCAACCAAGATCCTCCATTACCCAGCAGCCAGTTTGAAAGGACACCGCAAGAAAGCCATGAAAATAATTAAAATATTGTGTACTTCTTAAATAAATGCTTTCTGCCTGTCAACACTGGAGCCTTTTGCAAAGGGCAGCGGAGTTCACTCCGTTTTCCAGGTGGTGAAACTGAAGCCTGGAGTGGGGATGTTATTTGCCTGGGCTCACCCTGCCAATGGCCAGGGCTAGAGCCAGGAACAAATCCCTGTCTCTTGACAGCTAATCCAGTGCCTAAGCCAAGATGGTCTCCTGCTTCAGGAAAATGCTTCCTTTGTAGGTAGCACTTGAGCACATGTTAAAGTCAAGGGGACTTAAACGTCTGCTCGAAGTTAAGCCTATACTTAAGTACTTTCCAAACAGAGGGTAAACTTAAACCCATGTTAAAGCGCTTTCCAGAATCCGGGCAAAATCTGTCCAAAGCGCTTGATTCTCCTAACTGCCACAATTAATGGTGTGGAGAAGTCGAATTCTGGAGATTCCAATCTCTTTCCATCCTTTGCTTTGTTGTTATTTCCCCCAGGTTTTTCATAAAGAAGGGAAGGTAAGGAGGCTGTTTTAGATTTTTTTTTGTTGTAGTCCTCCTAAATCTAGTTCTGTGTGTCTTTCTGATCTAGATGGAATTTCAGTGCTGATTATCAGTGTTTTCTTGTGGATCCTGCTACGTTTGAGACCCACGTGCTATTATGTAAGTATCAACTCCCTCATCTGTGTAAAATGAAGAAATGTGTTTTTTAGGAGAGGACCAAACAGTTTTAACAATGCTAAAGGGGAAAAATATCAGGAAGCCTGAAACTGAACCGTGTTGGGTTTTTCGACTTTAACAAAAGCCATGTCCTCGCTGCTGTGTGGCACTTGTGAAGTTATGAAATTGCAGTCATGGCAGATCAGAGCACGTACCTTGTGTGGCAGAAGGGGAGGGTGGATATCAAAGTGCTCTTCTTCCCTCCAGGAAATGAAAACCATGGGGTTTACACAGGGCTCCACTTGAGAAACCATCAAAAGGCCTCTGATTTCTGTGGAGCACCGATAACACCTTGCTTGTGCCTCAGCGTGGATTTGAGGAGAGACGTCTGTGGCCTCAGCCATACAGGGAGTTTGATCTCTGGGATGATCCTGGTGCAGAAAGGTTGGTACCTGTTAAGAAAGGCAAAGGAAGAGTCCCTAGACAGAGTGCCCAGACTGGACATCTGACTAAAGCAGGTGAAATTCGGGTATCACAGAATCACAGAATGTTTTGGGGCAGAAGGGATCTTCAAGATTATCTGGTTCTAACACCCCTGCCATGGGCAGAAACACCTTCCACTGTATCATGTTACTCAAAGCCACATCCAGCTTGCTTTTGGACACTTACAGTGTGTTCAACACCTCCAGGGTATAGGACTCAAGGGTTTGGGCACATAAAATGCAGGGGATTTTTTTAAAAGAAGGTGTGAGAGTTATCTAGAATTGACATTGTTCACCAATGAGAAAAAAAAAACCCCAAAAACTGTCTGGAAGGGATTTAGACCTGAGCTTTGAAAAAATAGGTTTGAAATGGGTCTATGGAGTGAAATGGAATGTGCTAGGAACAGGAGAAGGAGTAGATCAGGGAAAGAAGCCTTGTCTTGAAGGTTAAGAGATGCAGGTCTGAAGTTTGGGTATGAAACGGAAAGGATCTTGCACGGTAAGGAAAAGAAACAATAAAAGATATAATAAAAGAAACACCAGCCCTCTAATGAAAAGAAAAATAATGCATGGGTCTAGCACAGAGCATGGGTTAGGGATAAATGTGTGTCACCCAGGAATTGAATGTGTGTCACCTAGGCTTTCCCTAGGGATGAAGGGATAATGGCCATGAGTGGGAATGGCTACAACTGGAGAGGGCCATGTGCAACATGCAGAGCTCCAAGCAATTCATGTATTCAAGTCTGTTAGGATCAGATCAGCCCCAGGAGGGAGAAGGAACTGCCACATGAGATCACCATTCCCGTGGCAAAGACTCTCAATAAACTGTTCAAAGCCTGAGTACTCTGCCCTGAGCATTTGACTGGGAAGTAGCAAACAAGGCACCTGTAATAAAGGATGGAGCAGCTGTTGAAATGTGATTAGGGAAACTCCTGGCAATACCTCAAGACTATGCAGTGCTTTAGAGCAGCTTTTTAAATAACTGAACATGTGAAGGCACATGAGAATGGGATAAATTCACGTTGGGTTTGTGAGAGACAGAGTGCTGGACTCCTTGGAGAGCTTTCTCTGAGAAGTTAAGAACAGTGCCATGCCCAGTCAAGCTGGGCTCCTCTGAAGAATTGAATATACTGTGCAGTGCAGGGAGTATGAGATGATGATGGAGAAGGTGAGGATTAAGAGCAGTGTTCTGTCATGGGTCAAAGCATTCAAAGGGGCAAGGCTGGAAGGTGACTTGGGAAGAAGAAATGAGGAGATGGAAAATGGTTATGGAGTTGCTTGAGCTAATGAAACACACTGCTGATAGAGAATTTGGAAGCGCTGTTGATTGGGATCAACACACAGAATTTGGGTATTGTCAAGCACAAAGGCAATGCACGTTGGGACCAATAACAGCAGCTGCTGCCTTAAACCATGGGCTCTTCATCTTGAAAGACAGACACAGAGAAAGACTGTGTTAAATGCTCAGGGAATGGAGATGGGCCACTGTGCAACCTGCCTGTGAGCAGAACAAGCCCAGCCCTCGAATATTTCCATTTTATTGCAGGGCTGTGGCAGAGTTAATGCTGCTGCAGGAGGCACAGAGGAAAACCCAAGTGGGGCGGTTGTGGTTGCCCATGTTTAAGATTCAGACTGACAGGGTTACTGGGGTGACTGGGGAAATGGAGAACCTATTTTATGAAAGGAGGCTGAAAGAGCAGGGCTTGTTCAGCCTAATAACATGAAGGCTGGGAAGAGATAGGCCTGCTCTCCAGAAATGNGGGGGGGGTAAACACTAGGGAGGGATAAGAGCTATATAAGCTGAAATGCTGGCACAAGAACAAATAGGCAGGAACTGGCTCTGAATAAATCAAGGCTGGAAGTTGGAGAGAAGCTTTGAACTGACAGAGGGAAGGGGATCCACCACAGACCCCACCAGTGTGAGTGGGACAAAAATAATCCAACATTTTTAAGATGGTGTTTGATAAACTCATTGAACCTGTGCAGTTTTTCTCCCTGTGGTGCAAAGAACCAGAGTGTCCAGACTTAGAACAGCCCTCCAAATTCTACAGAAAATGTAAGGCCTTAAGATGCACGTGACAGATAATGCATGTCAGAGTAATTATTTTAGGCTCTGTGCAGCCTCTGGCAAGCCCTAATTACCTGAAAGCAGCAGCACAGTAGGAAGCTGGAGCAGGGCAGGAATCAGCTCCTGTTCACTGCTACAAGGACTGAAACTGCACCTAGTCACTGACAGCAGTGTGCCTGTGCTGTGCTGGAGCACAGAAATTGTCATGCTCACCAGTAAACTCCTCCTGCATCATCCCTGGTGCCTGTCCTCAGAACTGTGACTCCTCCTGTGACTTCAGCAGGAGCAGAATCCCACCAGCCACCAAAAGAACTGCAAGTTCTCACCTGGAACACTCTGTTCTGCAGCACTTTCCTGTCTCTGGTGAGTCCAGTGCACAATTGAGGCTGGTTGGGGATGGATGTTACCATGAAATCTGTGACATATTTAACTCCAGGTCACTTGTACACTGCAAATATTCCCAAGTACCCTAGAAAGTGGTTTTGCCCTCCTCAGAGGGTGTTTCTCAAAGAAATCTCTTCTGCAGGAGTTCTGCAATCTGCTGTATTCTAAAATGATCAATTAAAACACCAAGTTTGCATAAGGTAAAGATAATCTGATGCAAACCACCTGAAGGTCACAGAGCCTGAATATAAGGTCACCAAGGGCTCTCCAGGTTCATGTCACCAGGTGGAAGAATAACGAGGGATGTGTTTTGACAATGTTTATGTTTAATTTAACAATTAACACTGGTCTCACCTATTGATCTTTAGGCAAACATTCGTTATGGTGCACGATGACATTGTAGTTAGCAACTTTGGATTGTCTTAGGGGTGATTTCAGCTGAGCTGCATTAAGAAATGCTAATTGCAAGACATGAGGAAGGAAAACTGAAACAAAAGAAGCCACACATTTCTGTTGAATGTCCCTGCTCTGGGCTGAGATGCCACAACCAGAGGCCTTAGATGGGAAATGGCTCTTTTATTTTTCCAGCTTGGGTCATATATGGTTAAGTTTTATCTCACTGCCAGCTCTGAGTGAGACTGATAATTTTTTTAATTTACCAAACATGATTTAACCCAGTTTCTCATTGATGTAAATATTACCAGCCTTCAGCTTTCATTAGTCCAGTGTGGGAGAGTGAAAGTTTGCTGGCAGAGAACCCTGAGTACCCTGAATGGGCCAAGCTCTGGAAGAAACTGAAAATACAGTGTCAGGAAAGCCTATGGATGGAGCAATACAATAAAAGGGCCATGTTCTTTTATTGTCAGTACTGTCCTCACTCCTGGAGAGCTCAGAAGTGGAATCTGAAGCCACTTGCTGTTCCCATCTCCAAATGTGCACATCCACCCCTGGGCCCAGTCCAGAGATCCTGTGCCTCTGCAGTGAATTGTACCTCGACCCTGAAAATAACTAAAATTTGAGAATATCAACCAGTATGAAGGACAAAGATGAAAAATACATTCCTGCCCTTCACTGGCAGATGTGCTGTTGGATGTTGGTCCTGAAACACACCTGGGAGGCTGTGCCCTGCCTGCCACACCACCAAAGCAAGAGGAATTCCCTGGGGAAATTTTAGGTGAAGCAGTTAGGAGGCTTGGAGAGGGCAGGAGGGATTGAACAGCAGAACTGAGGTGATGCATCACACACAAAGTCAGTGGTGCAGGCAAGAGAGAACCAGAGCTCAGTATTTAGCAGGTTCAGCTCAGTGATTATCCTAAAATTTTTAACTGTGTTAAAAAGTGATGCACATTGGTTTGTGTGCCATGATATTCAGTGATGATTGAGGTAACATTTCTCAGCAAGGTCCCCTCCTCAGCTGAACCCTGGTGATGGCTGCTGTGAGAGAATGAAGCTGCAAAGGGTGCACAGGGGGCTGGGAGGAAATGTGGTGTTTGGAGAGCAAGACAAGATGTGGTAAATCAGGGCAAGGAATTGGTATTTTGGACAGGCTGAAGGAGAAGGAGAGGAGCTAGAAAGACAAGGAACACAGATAGGTGACAGCAGAATCGAAATAGGTACTTCAACAAGGGAGCAAATGAGAAAAGGGTTGGCTTGAAAGCCTCCTCTGGAAGCTTCCTGGTCTATTTTTATAACCTTCCCCTGACCCTTTTTTCCCCGTGTCCTCAATTATTTGGGGTAAGCATTGTCCCTATCTTCGTTAGCTCATCTATATGTGCATGCAACCTAATGACATCGGTGAGCTACTTAATCCTAGTCTGTCAGTGTCAGCCTGGATTAATTTACTCCCTCTTCAGCACTGACTGCCACTTGGATGAGTGTCTCCTGCACCTTTTCTTTCCTTCTGCTCTTGCCTTGCCCGGGTGCCTTTGGCCAGGGACCCTGTTTGGCTGAAGTGCCCCCTGTGACATTCCAGCAGATCCCCCGTGCTCGGCGCTAAACGCTGCAGACGTGCCCTCTTTGTCTGCTACCTCCATCTTAATTCCTTATCTGCTTAGGGGTTAGTGTCTCCCCCCCTCCCCATTACTGACCTTGGGGATTAATGTATAGTATGGGACTGTAAGCTTTCTTGAAGGCTGGGTGAATTGTGTCCTCAGCTCCCCATCTGTCGACGTCGTCCCTTATTGCCTTCTGCGCAGTGGCACGGACGCAGCTGAGGCTTCATGGGAAGCAGATGAAAGAGCTGGGTTGTTGGGGTTTTTTTTCCTTTCTCTATGCTTTTTTTTTTAATTATTATTAATTTTTTTTGCAGGGAATTTCCAGTTTGGCAACTGGTCTCTCGTGGTGGCTTCCTTGTGGGTGTCTTGTTTAATCAAGGGATTGCCGAGTCTGAATATTAATCAGCTCTATTTAAGGAAGTTGGAGACATGAGATGTGTAATTGCTGTGATAATGAGGTGTAGCCAGAGGTGTCTGGTTTGTGTGGCTGGAAGGTAAAGGCTGAATATTTTGGAAGAGAGAGAGCAGAAGGTGAGACTATAGGACAAATAACTGGGAAAGAGCTTCTTGCTCTGAGGATTTTAAGGTCTCTTACGAAGCTAAATTGAGGAAAACCTTTCTGTGGGTATCTGGGAAGCAAAACTCTCCCTTGGCCAGGTGCAACAAGACAGAGAAAGCAGGAGACTACCAAAGATACTGGGCAATTCACCCTCTGGCAAGAAAGGTACAGCTTCCCATGGAAACACAGTGTTAAATGTGACCAAGAGGGAAAGTATCCCAATCCAGGGCATTTGTTTAGTGAGGGCTGGTTTGTGTGAAGGGGGAAAAGGAACCTAGACCCATGATCAGTGTCTCAAGAGAAGGCAGTCACGTTCTTGTTATTCCATTCTTGTTATTCACACTGGATCTGTGGGGCTCTTTCTGCTGGCCTGGACTTTGAGATTGTTTTTCCCAATGCCACTGTTTCTCCATGGAGCCTTGGCTGGAGGTGTGCAGAGGGCTGGCCTCCCTCTTTTGTTTCCAGCTCTTACTTTGCATTAAAAGATGATGAAAAGCTGCTTGAAAATGCATTTAGCATTTCCCTTGCAGTCAGCTTTGTAGCATGACTGCCGTGTGCTTTGGTGCAAGGAATTACAGATTGCTCTCCTTGGCTGTTTGCTTTTCCATTTCTCTCTGCTCCTGTGCTGGGATCTGCCACCCCCCTGCCAAACACACACAATCTCCTGCTCCACACGCTGCTGTCCACTTATGAATTCCATAACTGGGCTGCTCCCCCCAGGAACATTGGTTGTGTCATTGGTTATTTTGCTGTTTGCCACAGGCAGGTGGATGATTTGCAATCACGGCTTCACGAGTTTCAATGAGAATGGTGATGGAGTTGCCCAGGGCTCAGCCAGACTCACCCACCCTGGGTGTAAATCATTTTGTCTGCTCCATTTTGAAGGCCACAGAGCAGAAATGGGTTATCCTAGACAGGAGTGTGGCCATGTGCTGGCAAGAGCTGGAAAATGCCATCAAACCCATCACAAGCCAGGCTGTGCTGCCAAGGAAAAGCAGTGCAGGGAGCAAATTCAAACACCAGGCCTCTTGTCACTCATTGCAAATGTGCAGATCTGTGTAGAGTTTGGGGTTCCTTGATCCAACAGCAGAGGTGATCAGGAGACTGCGGGGTGGACACACAGAGCCTGAGAGCCCTGGGTGGGTTTGGCCAGAGGAAGCTGAGAGGGGATCCACAACCTGGCTTCAGTGTGGTCCCAGAGGGGACAGAGCCAGTTCTTGGAGGCACAGTGCAGAGGGACAAGAGGCAGCAGCCACAGAGTGCATCATGGAAAATTCCAGTAGGGCATTACAAATAAATTATCCACACCAGGGTACTCTGGAACAGAGGGTCAGGACCTTGTGGCACCTCCACGTGCACTGATGAAGCCAGGTGGCCATCTGGCTTTGAGACAAGTCCTGAGTGTCTTTTTATTTGCATTTAGGCACAGCCATAGAAAAAAGTGGCTTTGTAAAAGAGAAATGGCCTCTCAATGGAATATACTTCCTACTGCTCATTGAAAAATAGAATTTCCATCCCATGGGAAATTCTGGTATTTTCATATTTGTTTTCATCTCAAATTGGAACAGATAATTCCTGAAAAGAATTGATTTGCAAATGTCAGAGTGTTTCGTGCTGACATTTTGAGCTAAAATGAGATGTTTTTGTTTGAAGCAGGTCATCATTTGCCTCTGCCTGAACAGCCTCTTTTTTGCAGGGGCTGTAGCTCTGTTTCCTGTGATCCCAGGAAATCTCATGACTGGTTAAACTGTGTCTTCCATAACATGCCCTTATTTCTTCCAGCAGCTGATTACTCAGGGAATTACAAGCCTTCCAGCCTGCAGTGTGCTGGCTTGAGCAGATGTAAAACAAAACAAGAACCATCACTTTTCTGACCGGAACTCATTCTTTGAAAACATTTTTTCCCTGAGTGTAGAATCTTGGTTTGAGCAAAATCTCATTTTCTTTATTCTAAGGAAAATGTTCAATCAGCCCAAAATGCAATAAATATGTTCACACATATGTGTGAAGGTAGTTCTTTTCTACTTTCAAAAATGCTGCATTCACATTCTGTTCTCATTTCCCACACACAAGCTCAGACTTTTCCCTGTTAGATTCAGTGGCATTAATCCAGTCACGGAGACATAGCTGGGACTAAATTTGGCCCAAAGAAGAGATTTATTGTCTTTTGTAATAACACAGAGATGGAGCCACAGCTGGTACAAACCAAGGAAATCAGTGGAATTTGGATGACTTATACCTGCCGAGGTTCAGCCCCAGAAATATTAATAACTAACTACCTGTAGTGCTTACAAATGTATTTACAGTCCATTCCGAGGGCTGCTTTGGGCAGAAGACAGCACATTTGCAGGTTTGCTTACTTGGTCTGGCAGGAAGGGGTTTTCACACTTTCTGCTCTGTTGGCAGCCACGGTGGATCTCCTCTTCCATTCCTCTTCTCCCAGCCAGGGCTGTTTGTGCAAAGCCTCTGCAATATCTGCCTGCAGATCTTCTGTTCTTTCTATGCTCTAAGCCCTGTATTCTGCAGAGTCAGTGTGAGCTGAATGCAGGCATCTGAGGACATAATTTGGGCTTAAAATTTGTAGCACATTAGGAGCATGCTAATTGCCTAGGGTGACATCCAGCTGACAGCTGATTTGATGGTAACTCTGTTCTTATTCCTGTTGAAAATGCTATCTCCTAAATAAATGAGTGATGGGATCGATAGCCTTGCTCTGTTAACGGGAGGGCTGTGGTGCACCACTGTGACTTCGACTTGGCTGTTTTATTTGTCAACTAATTATGGCCAAAGTGACATCACAGGTGATCTTCACTTGTTCCTGAGGCACTTTTAACACCACCTCGTGGGCACTCTTCCCAGAACCAATGGCTTTTGTCATCTGCTGCTCTGGTTTCCTGTTCATTACCTTTGTTGACAAGTGGAGAAAAGGAGGCTCAGGGGGGTCTTTCTCTACAACTCCCTGACAAGAGAGTACAGCCAGGTGAGGGTCAGACTCTGCTGCAGGACACAGGGACAGGACTGAAGGACATGGCTTGATGTTGTGCCAGGGGAGGTCTAGTTTGGATATTGGGGGGAATTTCTTCACTGACAGGGTGGTCAAGCATTGTAACAGGGTGTTCAGGGAAGTGGTGGAGTCACCATCTCTGGAGAGATTCAAAAAAAGTGTGAATGTGGCACTTGGGGACATGGGTTAGTAGTGGCCTTGGCAGTGCTGGGCTCATGGCTTGATGATCTCAGAGGGCTTTCCCAACTTAAAGCCTTTTGTGATTTTAAGTGCTCAGATGAACTCATCCAAGTTGTGTCCTTGCTGTTTCCTTGCCTGGCTGAGACACTTCCTTCTGCATGCCAGGGTGGGCATTTAAAAATATAACTCACTTGATTGCTTGCCCAAATGTTTGCTGATGGAAGTATCTACACAGTGAGAAAATGTCAATCAACTTAATTGCATGTGCAAATTCCACTCTGCATGTGTAAATACAGGATCTGTGTGTGGTTTAAGTCTCTGCACTGGGAAATTGGGCTTTGCTACCTCTTAAATGCAGTCCTTTAGGGTTTGTACAAGGGGAAATGGCCTCAACTTGCACCAAGGGGGGGTTAAGGTTGGGTATTAGGAAAAACTTCTTCACTGAAAGAATGGCTAAGCCTCGGAACAGACTCCCCAGGGTAGTGGTGGAGTCACCATCGCTGGAAGTGTTCAAAAAACAAGCAGACTTGGCACTTTGCAGTGTGGTTTAGTGGGTTTAGGTTTTGGTCAAAGGTTTGACTGAAGATGTTGGAGGTCTTTTCCAGCCAATTGTGTGATTCTTTCTGTCAGTGCTGCCTCGGACGAAGTAATGGGCAGGAAAAAGTATTAAATTGAATTAAGGCAGCAGTGATGTCTCGTCTGTGCAGCAAGGACAGGCAGGGCTGGGTGCTGGATCCCACACAGCCCTGGGCTGTGAGCTCGGGAATGGACAGTTAGGAAGGGTTAATGCCTCATTTACATGACTGAGAACAAACAACTACGGGAAATGCCCGGTTTACAATGAAAAAGATGTGGATTGGGAGGTTCAGGGGAACAAAAGACTCACAGGTAACTTGAAGCAGTATATCCAGGAGAGAGAACATCTATTTCAGTGGCCTGCTAAGCATCAGAGACCTTATATCTGTGTGGTCACATCTCTGCATAGTTGGTTAACCCGGTCATAATAAAAGAAACTCAGTGAATTTCTCTCTGCACAATCCTCGGATGAGCTTTTCTTACTTTGCCCAAGCACTTTCCATGGGAACTTCTCTATTAAATCAAAGCAGACATCCCTCTACCCCTCTATCTGATAGCAGCCAGCACCACTTGCTTCAGACTAAGGTGAAGCAAATCCTGCAATGGGAAGCTAAGGAATAATTTGCTGTAGATAAAGTTACTTTGCTCAGAGGTTATCTTCAGCCACAAAGCACAATTCCTGCTATCTGATCCCAAGCAGCATGAATCTTTACTTGCCACTCTGCAGGAGAATGAGATCTCCCCATTGTTCCTGGTCCTGGTTTCCAAAATCCATCTTTGCTGTGGGATGGATGTACCTTGTCCCTAGATGGAGCTGTATTTCACCGGTGTGCTGGGCACAGGACCAGCAATGCCAGACCTTGTTTCACAGTTTATTTATGTTAGGAGTATTGCAATTTGTTGCCTGTTGTTCTCCTAGGTGCTCAGTCCTGCCCTTGCCCTTATTTTTTTTTTTTTCCTGAGAGTGTTTGTGCTTAGGAAGAAAAAAATCCAAACAACATAAAACAAAAAGAAAATCATTGTTCAACCCTCAGTACAGGAATCTGATTAGGAACAGAGCCCTGGGAGAGGCAGGGGCAAATTCTCTGTCTGAGCTACTTTGAGAATTGTTATGCATTATATTACCATAAAATAACAATCAGGAGTTGGAAGAATAAGGATTATTCCCACAAAAAGCCACTTCTCCCAAACAGCAGCACTGCATTAAACCAGTTGTGTACATAATATTTCATTAGAATTAATATTGTTACTAACAGATGTCCATTTTCGGCAGAGCAAATGGAGATGGGATTTTATTGTTTCTCACTTCCACATAAATGGATCTCGAACAGCGATTACGAAAAGCAGCAATTAAACGTTCCAGCAACAAAGCTCAGCTTCAACCATCTCCCTCAGAAACTTGTGCTTCTCCCCGAAAGCAGGCAAATGGCAAAGGCCAGGTTTTAGGGCGCTGCAGGTTTTGGAGTTGTTTTGGAGGTTGTGTGTGCCTCCTTTCGGGCTCCAGGCAAAGGGACCTGCAGATGGGTGGCTGTGTGCGAGCTCGGGTGTGTGCGTGCGCGAGTAACCCAATTTCTGCCTCCCGTCCTTTGCCCAGATTAGAGGCCAAGCCCTGCAACGTGGTGCCGAAACATCCAAGCTGGAGTGGGGGCTTAGTTTTTCCTTGCATTTGATGTAACAGGTAGATAGAAATGTCCCCTCACGGGGACAGGCTTATGTGGTGCAGCTCTGTCATTTTATTTATTTACTGGTAGCCGCGGCGTTGTTTTGATGCAAAACTCTGCCTGCCTCCCCCATCCCCCCTTCCCCTCCTGCCTTCCCTAGAAGTGACATGATCAAAAGCTATTTCTTCTTCAGAGTGATTTCCAGTAACCTCCGGAGCAGTTTTTTTAATTAAATAAACCTCATCTTGTCTAGCTTTCTGGTCAGCATTTTGAACCCCCTGCAGATGGGTCTGAAGGATTAACAGCAAATCCTCCTCGACCCAGCTCAAGCAGATGGGCGGCATGTGTCTGATAAATACTAGGACAAGGTCTGCTTCCTCGTGTTTCCAACAGATAGACGGTATACCCTGTAAATTAAATTTAAAATGGTGGCCCTTTCAACCCTCAGAATAGCAGAGGAAAAGGAATACAAATGATAGGAATTTCCCATTCCTGGCACATTGTCACCTCGAGACCACCGAGTCAAACATCACCTGTTGGGCAAAGTGGCACCTCCGGGGAAGGTCAGGTCAGGGAAATGCTGAACTGGGAGAGCACACAATGTGTGTGTGAGCCCCCATTCCTGCCTGCTGCATCTCTTTGCTGATGGCTTTTATTTGCATATCAGTTTGCAGAGTATCCTCTTTCCAAGTGAATGTCTCTTTAACATTGGCACCCATACAGCTGCTGCCATGGGAGGCAGACCCGAATTCCTGCGTGTGCAGAGAAGGCAAATTCTGTGCCCTGGGCAGGGGGTTGAGCTGAGTTCCCTGAGCACAGAACTGGCCATTTCCCCCAGCTATTTACTTGCAAGGGGTCAGGAGTGATGACCTTGGCTTCGGGGGGCAAGGGCAGGGCATGGGGATGGAGGGGGGGCTCCAAGCAGGTCCCATTTGCTTCCACAGAGGCCCTCCAGGCCCAAGGATTTGCCAGAGATGCTAAAGAAACAGACTCTTTCTCCTTATTTTGTGCCATTTAAAAAAAAATAATTTTTTTTTAGAAAGAAAACCAGATTTTTTTTAAGTGTCGTGCCCTGTCTGCCATTCCTCCTGCCACCTCTTGCCCTCCAGGCTGGTGGTCACTGGGGAACAGGAAGATTTGCCTACAATTGCTCTGCCTGACAGCATTAGTGGAAACTGCCTTTCCCCGGTGACCTTGCAGCTAAGCTGGAGACTGTGACTGTCACCTCCAGTGACACTGCTCAGAGGGTCCTTGTCAGAACAATTACCACTGCTATGTCACTAGATTGTCTTGCAGGGCCTTGGGCTCCTGAGTCGGGGTACCTGTGGTATTTTGGAGTAAAAAGTACTGTGTTTATTGGCCAGATCTCGGGGATGTGGCACCCTTGTAAAGTCGGTGGCTCTGCACCTCTGCAAACAGGTGAGGAGGTGGTGGGAGCAATGCAGAAGCAGCAAATGAGGTGTCATTTGAAGGCTCATTTAAGCCTCAAGTTGGAGAGACTGGGTTTGGGGAGATATCTCCTTTTAGAGGCATCAATACATAGAAGAGAGTGGGCTTTCCATTTCTGGAACATTGGTTTTCCCTCTCAGATAATATGATTTAAGGAAGAAAAAAAAACCTACCTAAACCAGTTTAAGGGTAGCAAGCCAGCCTGCCTTTCCTCCCAATCCATCCCAGTCAGCATTCAAGGGTCATATCTTCTGCAGAGCTCTTTGTAGATAAGGTATTGTGGGATGAATGCTCTCTTGGAAGGGTGATAGCAGTGGAAAAAAAATGGGAGAATTCAAAGGAGGAGCTTAAAATGCCATAAAGCTGGTGGACTAAATGTTCAGCTGTTGCAAACCAGCTTACCCTTGGCTGTGGGTGGACTTGCATCGTGTTACTCAGCTAAAAATCTGGTCCACAAAACCACAGGCAGAATAAAAGAAGAGGCCCCCAGGCAAATTTTTTTGTGTGTGTGTGTGTTTCTGGATGCTGTTGCTGCTAGTTCTCACTTTTAATTATCTAAATGACACTTTCCACTGATGTTTTCTCCAGCAGGACCACTGTAGGCATAAAAAGCACATTTCCTTAAGCACTGCTTGTCTCTCAGGACTGTGAAGTGCCAAGGCAGAAGCAGTTTCTTTTATGACATGTGCCCATGTCAGCTCACCTTTAATCCTCGTGATGAGAAACACTCCAACTTCATAATGATGGCTGGCAAATCTGAGTGAATGAACAAGAGAGAAACAAAACCATTCACTGACTTATTTTTCCAAATAACTGGAACAGTTTAGAAAATGAGTCAGCTTTTCTTTTCCCCCTTCCCTTCGCTTGCCCAAAATATTTTGGTTTTCATCACTTTAACTGTAGCCTTTATCTGCTTGCAGAGCTGTGATGTTGGAGTTTGATAACTCCCTGCCTTTTCCTGGCCTGGCACAAGGAAGCTGAGATAAGTGGAAGGGAAAAGTCATATTTTGTGACAATGTGGTGTCCCCTACAGCACACACCTGTGTGCCCACTGAATATTTCCTCATTTGCCTACGAGACACAAGAATGCATTTGGAGCCAGAGGTTGCCTTTGGCTGCAAAGCCACAGGGCAAAGCCAGGCTCAGTTGTCAATTAGAAGAAGCACAGACCTCATCTATTGGAGACCTGCTCAAAGAAAACTTCTTTTTCTGTGATAAGTGGAAAACTCGATGTTTAATGTGTCCATTTAAAGCAAGTTTTTCTTATCTGAGAATGTAGTAGTTTAACAATTTGCACAGAAGTAGTTACTTTTCTCTCTCTCTCTCTTTTTTTTTTTTAATCAGGCTTGCACTTTAAATTTTTCAAGATGGTTTTGTCAAAAATATTGAATGACAAAAATGTCACTATTTTTTCAGCTTTCAAGGTTAAAAACGTGTTTTCTTTTTCATGTAAAACATTTCTGTTAACACATTTCACCACATTACCACTGGTATGCCACTAGATTGTCTTGCAGAGCCTTGAGTTTAAAGAAGGTTTAAAATGTACTGGTGCAGGAAAAAGTTGAGAAGATTTCACCCAAAGAATATATTGCCTTTAACAGAGCAGAACCCCAATACTGTCTCATCTTTTCAGAAAATTTTTGTGAGGGATGTCTGGAACTTGTTTTATTTAGCTTTTATACAACACTTCTGTGTTCCAGGCTGGATTGGATGGGGCTTGGAACAACCTGGGATCATGGGAGGGGGTGGAATGAGATGGGCTTTGAGGTCCCTTCCAACACAAACCATTCTGGGATTCTGTGATGCTGGGATTGGGAAGATGACTGGATTTATTCCTTATCCAACCAAACCACACTGAGAGAGAAGGAAGTGTCCCTTCCCTCTCCTCCCTGCTGGTCCAGGGGCAGGGAGCCACCTTTAGGCCAGGTGAGCAGCAGGACAAGGTGATGTAGGCTGCACTCCCACACACCCTCCCCCTGCAGGACCTCCTGGAATGGAAAACCTCAGGAACAATTCTGAAGAACAATGATTTATTCTCCACTTTCAGGTGATACTGTGGACCTTTTGAAGCAAAGTGAGGTGGTTATTTTTGTGTGTGTGTGTGTGTGTGTTGTTTCTTTTTTTCCCAGGGATTCCCCAAGTGGATGGCTGTCAAAGATTTTAATATACTGCAGGCACAGCAGCTAATTCTCAAATCTCTTGCAGAAGGATCTTACAGAGGGAAGCTAGGATGCAAATCCTTTTGAAGGCTTTTTCCATTTTGAAACCTATAAATAGGAAAGTAGGGCAAAATGACTTTGACAAGTTTAGACCTCACCTTCTTTAATTACTCTCTTTGGATCAACAACCTGACTGCCAATGCTTATCTGCTCCCACATTACACACAGGTTTGGAGTTTATTTTTTAAGAATAGTGCATGACAATTCTGCATAATATTTTTAATACCCCTGGCCTCCAGAGATTTCCATATTCTAGTTGATCTTTAAATTTATAATTGATATAAATGGTGAACAGGGCTGATGGCTTGAATTGTCCTTTCAGTGTTAGAAGTCTATTTATTCTTTAAGAATACTGAATTTTCTTCCTAATTCTGTTTTTTTTCATTTCTTCTCCCTTTTTATAAAAATGTAAACATTTACATTGAATGTGCTTTGCTTCTGCTTAGTAATAATTGCTGATATAAACTGTAAGCTATAAATAAATCAGTTGCATGGGTGGTGTTTTTATGGATGTTTAAAATGAAGCTTTAAAACAAAGTCTGGTTACCCTTTTATAATGCAGAATGTTGTTTTAATAAATAAGATTAATGATGATCCTTGTGGGTCCCTTCCAACTCAGAACAGTCTCTGATTATTTCCTATCTCTGTGAATATTGCATGTGCACAGTGTAAGGAGGAAGGTGGTTTGTGCCACTTCACATAGGGCACATATGAAAAATGACACAATTGTGTTAAATACTGTATTTGCTTATGCTACAAGCATGTGCCAAAGGACCTGAGACATGACTATTTTAGGATGGTACATGCTTTTCTGTGGTATGAAGTACTGTAAAACAGGTTAATTTAGTACAGTATTGCTTTTTGCCTCATTTATTATGCCAATATCCAGCCTTGATGAACACAGGAGGAGCACTGAGTGCAGGGGGGAAAATGTTTTGAGGAGGTGTGTGGAGATCAGGCTGTGAGATCAGGGGTGCAGGAGCCACCACACAAACTCACCATCAATAGCTCTCTGTGCAGAGGGGCAATTCAGTGCTCCAGATATGGAGTCATCAGATTCCAGTCCTTCTCCTTCCTGAAATCAGGAACAGCATGGCAGCAGGACCAGGGAAATGATCCTTCCCCTGTGCTGGGCTCTGCTGGGGCCACACCTTGGATTCTGTGTCCACTTGGGCTCTGTGTCCACTTGGATTCTGTGTCCATTTGGGCTCTGTGTCCATTTGGATTCTGTGTCCACTTGGATTCTGTGTCCATTTGGGCTCTGTGTCCACTTGGGCTCTGTGTCCATTTGGGTTCTGTGTCCACTTGGGCTCTGTGTCCACTTGGGCTCTGTGTCCACTTGGGTTCTGTGTCCATTTGGGTTCTGTGTCCATTTGGGCTCTGTGTCCATTGGGGCTCTGTGTCCACTTGGGCTCTGTGTCCAATTGGATTCTGTGTCCACTTGGGTTCTGTGTCCATTTGGGTTCTGTGTCCATTTGGGCTCTGTGTCCGCTTGGGTTCTGTGTCCATTTGGGTTCTGTGTCCACTTGGGTTCTGTGTCCACTTGGGCTCTGTGTCCACTTGGGCTCTGTGTCCACTTCTGGGCCCGTCAGTTCAGGAAGGACACTGAGGGGCTGGAGCAAGTCCAGAGAAGGGAACAGAGCTGGGGAAGGGTCTGGAACCTCAGGAAGGGCTCAGCCTGGAGAAAAGGAGGTTCAGGAGGGACCTCCTGGATCTCCAGAACTCCCTGGGTGCAGCCAGGGTGGGTCAGGCTCTTCTCCCAGGGAACAAGGGGTGGGACAAGAGGACACAGTCCAAAGGTGTGCCAGGGAAGGATTAGGTTAAATATCAGGAAGAAATTCTTCACAGGAAGAGTAGTTAGACATTGGAATAGACTGCCCAGGGAGGTGGTGGTGTCACCAATCCTGGAGGTGTGTAAAGAAAGGCTGGATGTGGCCCTCAGTGCCATGGTCTGCTTGACAAAGCTGGGGTTCAGTTCTAGGTTGGACTCGATCTCAGAGCTGATCTCCAACCCAATGGACTCTGTGTGATTCTGTGTGATTCTGTGTGATTCTGTGTGACTCTCTGTTATCTCCCTGGCATGCAGCACCTGGGGACAGTGGTCTTTGAGAGCTGCCACAAGGAGCAGTGTGGATTTGACAGGCAGCAAACCAGGATGGAGACACGGAGCCATTTCCCAGCTCAGGCCAGGCACAGGAATCATCTAGGCTTTGGTGACTGAGGTGGACATCAGAGGAATCAGATTGTAGAAGTGCCTCTCTGGCTCTCTCTCACTGCATTTATTGACAGGAGCTGCATATAAATAGCTTGGAGAGAGACATCTGCATTTTGGACACTCTGTTTGCTCATGAGGCTCCCTGTGCTAGGCCATAACTCACTCCATGCGTCCATCTACCCAAATTCTTAACAAGAACTGCAGGGCTGGAAGACTTTTCCCTTAGTCCTATGCAGGAAGGACAAGTTTTCTCCTGGAGGCTTAGTGACAGTGGTTTTGTCTGGTTTTCTGTTATTTTTCAGCAGCTTTTGTTGCCATCTCTCACGCATTGTGATTTCTTTGCTTTTGTGGATGCAAGAGAAAACAGCACCAAGTTGTGCCAGGCAAGTGTAGATTTAGGGAATATTTCTTCACCAAAAGGGTTGCCAAGGACTGGCACAGGCTGCCCA
This sequence comes from Chaetops frenatus, assembly GCA_013400775.1. Classification (NCBI taxonomy): domain Eukaryota; kingdom Metazoa; phylum Chordata; class Aves; order Passeriformes; family Picathartidae; genus Chaetops; species Chaetops frenatus. The sequence continues at coordinate 305,475 of VZTR01010038.1, read as the reverse complement.
GGGCCATGGTGGAGCCATCATTTCTGGGAGGATTTAAAAGATGTGGATGTGGCACTTGGGGACATGGGTTAGTGCTGGCCTTGGCAGTGCTGGGGGAGTGGTTGGACTTTTCCAACCAGAGGGATCTCAGAGGGCTTTTCCAACCTAAAGGATTCTATGATTTTATGATTTATTTTATGAGTCTACCCCTTATACTTGCTGCTGCTTCCCATTAGACCAAGACATTCTTATGGGCTGGGAACTTCTAGAAACTTTAAATGACCCAACCAGTTTCCAGTTCACCCCTTTACCCCATTCTGCAGTGATTCACATCTGAACCTTGGTACCTGCTGGAGGAGGCCAGTGAGCTGAATGCTAAACAGATTTCACCATAAATTTTGAGTCAAAATATGTTCCTATAATGCATCTCTGGCCACAGTTGTGTTACTGTGAGTGCACAGAAACTTTACAGAGCTTACAGGAGAGAATTTGCTTGTCCAAGAGGAGCATCCACTGCCAGCTGTAATTCTGTGCTGTCCCATGCCATTGTTGCACACAGTTTGAGAGTTTGACCATCAAAGTAAAATTATTTTGAATTTTCTTAATATCACTCACACTTGGATCTGTAGCACTGAAATTATTTTCAGTGGTATAAATAATAGCACAATTTCCCTTCAGTTTTTTGAAGGATTCTAGTGCCACTGCCACAGTCAAGGTCTTAGACAGAGTCCAAGCTCCATCAGATGTTTTACTGTTCGTGTGGTCTGCTAAATGTTGTCTGCCAAACTGTTTTTTAGGCTCCTGATGCTATCTCCAATCACAAAGTGTTAAGGCACCTAGCTGGCTTTTAATTAAAATATTTTGAAGGAAATTATAATAACCATTACTACCAGGTATTTTCCTTGTTCTGATTTTATTTCTTCAGTGTGCTGGTGTTTAAAAAAAGGGTTTAAGTTTCTTATTCACAACAGGGCTCTGTACCACAGGAAGAAGATCTAAGGATCCATTAGGTCATTGGTGCCTCCTGTCTGCTGCCCCCACAACAACCAGTCAAAACCTCATGGATCTCAGTGATTTAGGCTGGTTTTGAACCAAGCTTTAGTATTTTCTGATTCTTCACCTCTGTCTTTTTATGTTAGAGCCTCCCATGTTGAACATGTGGCAGCAGGAACAACAACGTTCACAGCAAATCATGACACTTTAAAGATTTAAAACAACCTTTGTGCCACACAGTGGGAACTCTGATCCACATTTTCTTTGTAGGTCTGTACTTCCCTGCACATGAGCAAGACACAATTTCTGGGGAGGTCAGGAACCTCCTGGGAAAGTCCTGAGCTTGCAGGTGAGCCAGGTGTGAGGATGTCTGGCTGGCTGTGCTGGTTGTCAGCAGTGTGGCTGAGCAGGAACCCGTGAGCTGCTGTGTCCATAGGGAAGGCAGAGGTGGGTGGATCTGCTCAGTCAGCGATTCTGGACGTCCCTGAAGGTGCAGTGGGGATGCAGAGCCTCCAGCGCTGACATTTAGCCTGTAACTCCCTTTTTGGGTGTTATTTTGTGAGCCCCTTAGAACACAAGCTTTGCAGACTGAGTTAAATCTGCAGCTCCCCCCTGCCCCTTCCTCCCAGAGCTCTGTGAGCAGAGTGTTCAGCAGGTATCTCTCTGTCACTGAAACAACCTCTGACACCTCTGTTCTTTTTTTGGGTATTTTGCAGCTGGTGCAGATGTGGAAAATACATGTAACTGTTCCTGAATTCCCACTGGTGGGAAGAGAACAGATTTAAATATAAATTGTATATAATTTGGGAGAGAGGCATGCACTAAATAGAGATCTATTGAAGAGCTATGATAAATCAGTGGTGCTGCCTTTGACAAGGCCAGCACAGAAAACCCTTCCATGGCACAACCTGTTCTTCTCCCAAACGTTTGGAAGTGTTCCTGGGAGGAACATAAACCATCCTCTGCTCTTCTGGGTTGCATTTGATAAAGATACTGGAAATAAAAAAAATGGCTATTTCTGGTTAAATGAACCAAGGCAGAGCATTTTTCTCTAAATTTGGAGGTAGGTGTGCCCTTGTGCTGCATTAGCTCCCTTTTATTTTCTATAAGCAGAAGCTGTGGCCACAATTTTGTTTTCCTAATTTCCTCTGATTTTAGTGGCTCTTGATTGCGGTGGCCCTGCGTAATCATTCAAGGTAGATTGTTAGTGTAAGCTGCATTGCAAGGTCTGCCTCTATTCAATGTGTTGCTGGCTATAACAGAGGCCCCAGACTAAGGTCAAAATTATTATGTGGAGATTAAACTGTAGAATTTAATTATGTATTCTGTTGCTCCTAGTACATTTATTAATTTAGCAGTACAAACTGACTGGAGCTAAACAAGCAGGGCTGATTAATTTGCAAAGACATCTAGGTAACAGATTGTGATCAAAGTGGAGACCTGATCCTGTTAGATTGAAATGTGTTGTTTTGTGCTACATGAAGGACATAGAGCAGCATGGTTTATCTTTATCAATGCTTTCCTCTGAAGGAAAGGAACAAGCTTGCAGATATAATCAGTGCTGAGGCAATGCCACTCAATAATTACCCACTGTCTCATCATAATCCCGGAACTAAGCCCCTGCCCAATCCATCTGGGACACTTTTCCATCTATTGCACAGCTCAAGAATACGTGTGTAAGCTATTACCTCTGGTCGTGCTATCTGTCCCCTGAGTAAAGATTCATAGCAGTGACCAATTATGTTGCAGGGGGCTTCTCTGTCTTTCTCTCTGTTTTGTTTTGTTTTTTTTTTTTCTTTCCTCTTTTTGCCACTGAATTGTCCTGTATTTCTTAATTATAGTAATGGCACATTAGTGCCCTGCTACTTTGGGGTGCAAAAGCCTACACAGCTACAGAAGTGGCGTTGCTTATCACTCATAAAGCAAATGTTAAAGTAATGGGGGCATGAGAAAAGCCTGTGTTGATGTGATCAGGCATCTGAAAGCTAATTGAATGCTACAGGTGGAAGTTTCTATTCTTGGGAGGATGAGAAGGACCCAGTTTGCATGGGAGCTGAGATTGTGGAAGTTCACAGCCCCAAAATCCTTATTGTAGACAAAAAAAAAAAAAAAACTCAAAAAACCCCCAACAAAGATGGTAGGAGACCCAGTGGCCAAAGCATGGGTTTGGGATGGTATCACCTCAGAAAGGATGGAGAACGGGCCAGGTTCCTGTTCTCATGGGCACAGGATGCAAAACTGAGGTCAGCAGAGTGCCAGCAGCTGCTCTGCTCTGCAGCCCCAGTGCCAAGGACAAATATCCAGCCCATGGCCCAAAGGCCCCAGAGTTCCAGCCAGTGTTTAAAAGGGGGGCAGAGGAGCTTCACAGAGGTCTTTGCCCCAGACTAAGCAGGATCAGCAGGGACAGCTGCAGGGTCTTGAAAGTCAGGACACTCATTTGCCACGGATTTAAGAGGGTCTCTGGTGGTGTTCTGTGTTGATAATCTGGTGATTCTCGTGTTCTGGGCAAAGAAGAAAAGTGGAAGGAGGAAAGAGATGGCTTGAAAAGGACGAAATCCCAAATAATTGCTTTATGTGATTGCTGGAGAAAATGTTTTGTAGGCACGAATCAGATTTCCCCCCCCCAAGGCTGATCATCGTGAGAAGTTGCTGTGATGATTCTTTGTGTCTGTTAAGGATTGGAGGGAAATGCTGTGAATCACAGCCCTGCCCAGCACTGTTATCACGGGGGATGGATTCAGGAGGGGACTCTGGAGGTTCCTTGGCCTGTTTCCTCTTGCACAACCATGGAAGGGCACCTGCACCTTTCCCTTTCCTTTCCCTTGTCTCGCTGCTGAAGGAGCAAGCACACATCCCTATAATGAGATGTGCAGTTGCTGATTATCTCATGGGAAGGGATTTTTGGCCCCAATGGAGCCTGGGGCATAGAAACCCTCAAGGATGTGTAATCCCTATAGGCAAAACAGGCAAAATGTAGGGAATTAGACATAAAACCTGAGAGAAGTGTCCTGGCTAACAGGGCAGGTCAGTGATAAAACCAGGGAGGCAATTCCAGCCTCCCAGCCTCGTCAACCCCTAAATTCTTGGAATTTAATAGTAGAAGCATTTATACCATAGGATTGCAGTAATTTTAGCAGTGGAATGTTATTCATGTAAGTGTGACACTTTTTAGACGTGCCAGTTTACAGACAGAGCAGAGTTAAGTGCAAAGACACTCAACACTGAATTGATCTTTGAGGAGCAAAACCAAGTGGGTTTGTTTTTTCCAAAGACCAAGAGATAAATCCATATTTTGGTGATCTGACAGGTGGCGTTTCTTTCAAGGAGAAAGCAGGATGAGGCTGCTGGATGATAAGAAACACTAAAAAAAAATCAGGTAATTTATTTTTGTGTGTCGTTCGAGGATTAATCCCCTTACTATAAATTCCTCCTGAATTATTTCCACTTCATTCTGAAAATCTTGTCTATGGGTGAAAGCAAGCTTTTAATTTTTTTTCTAGTCCAGAACTACTCACAATATTTTTTTTTTTGTTTGTTTTTTTTTTGTTTTTTTTTGTTTTTTTTTTTTTGGTCTAGATAGCTTTTTTTGGATACAACTGGTTTTCTGGAGAGTGAGACCTTTAGAGACCTTTGGTTTCATTATTATTATTTCTAGAATGATTTAGTGGTAGAAATGTGTGTCTGGAGGAGGGGCAATTTTTCCTTTTCTGATGAATAACCCTGGGGCAGGGTCATCTTTAGCCATGGTCATGGGGACTGGCTAGACTGGTCCAGATGGTGCCATGTTGGCTAACTTCCTGCCAATACTCTTAACAGCTTACAGATAGGTTTATCAGGAACAGGCAATAACTCAGTCTAGACAAAAGAGTCTATCAGGCATCTAAACTAACAGAAGGAAGACAGAGGATATTCCTAATTTTCACGTATCAGTTGGGCTGCCCACTTAAGACCCGGTGTGAGCTGCTCTCTGAGAGACAGAAATTGCTCATTAGGACACTGCTGAACTCTGCCCTCTGGGTAGGGATGGTTTCCCCCTATTTTCCAGCCAGAATTGCTGAGGTTGATTCCTGAAGCTGCAGTGCTCAACCCTCCATTCTCTTCCCATCACTGTCTCCAGTTTCAAATTAGTCCTCATGAATTTTATCCCCACACAGCCAGGGTAAAAGTTTTCTTTGATCAGAGTGCAAACTCCTTTGGGATTCCAAATATCTTTCTTGATTCCCTGAATTCTTAATTTCTGTATGATCCACACTTGTGGGGTTCAAAGTAGTCCACAACTGGTTTCCATGCCCCTCCTCTGTAGGAATGTGAAGAGCCCAGTAGGTCACTGGGGACTGGAGGCTTGTTTTTAACCTGCCTTTTGGTTTTGATATTCAAAATATATCCAACATCCAAACACCTCAGTGGCTACAACTGCCCAGCTAATGATCACTGTCAAACAGAGTCTGCTTGGAAAGAAGGCTGAAGGTGATGCCATCCCCTGCCAGAGATTTGTTTTCTGAAGTCTCTGTTCAGCAGTCTTTTCAGCAGGGTGAGGGGTGATCAGAGAGCCCTGTGCTGGACTGGCTGCCTTAGGGGAAATATTCTGTGTGAATCCTGTAGTCATGGTGTTTTCATTATGCTGATGTCTTTGTCCAGGACTTCTGAATCTGCTTCCCATTCACACTCAGTCCAACAGCTCTGGTTTGCCTGGTTTACTCAGTGTTCATGAAAAGCAGTGGGTGAAAAAATACTCCTCTTTATTTCCTGCTTTATTTCCTCTAAACCTCCCAGCTCATGCCAGCCTCTCTCATGATGACATTCCTCTTCATGATGGGATCAAGGACTCCTCCTTTTATCACTGGCAGGGATGGACCTTCTCCTGGGCCTGGTGGGTCCATGTGCAGAAGAAGACCCAGCCTTGGCTCAGTCTGGATGGCAGAACAGGGCCCTTATTCCAGCTCATGCCTCCATCTCTGCTGTTTGATAGAGCTGGGCTGAGAGTTGCATTTTTAAATTTTATTTTATTATTAGGCTTCATGGTTGAGGGATATTCATAAATGGTTTATGATAATTTATCAGCCCACTTGGGTGAATATTGAATTTTGTATTTTACATGGCATGCCAATTTCCCATCTGTTGTATTTGAATAATATACAGGATAGACACTACCACTCAAGTAATCCCTTTACTACCAAATCAATATACAGTGCATATGGTGCTGTTTGGCCCACAGATATTTATTGTAGGTCTCTTTGGATAATTATCTTCTAACTCCCCCTGTGTCCTGGTTCTGTAAGCCCTGATCCTGCAAATGCCTATGACATGAGTGCCTCACACATGTGAGCCCTTCAGTGATGTTTGCTGAAAGTTTATTTGTAAAACCCCCAGAATGTTCTGTTGGTGGCACCTTTCATTATTCCTGGATTTGACCTGGGATGGGATGGGATGGCTGGCTGTTGCAGATGATGCTCATCTTTTCTGTTCCCTGACAGGATTCAGGATTTTCTGTTCACATAGATTTGCATGACATTGCTTCAGCTGGAAAACTGTTTTGGGAACCTTGCTTTAATGAAGGCTGATGCTGTTGTTTCAAAGAGAAGACAGTCAAATGACTTTACAAAAAAAAAAAACCAAACCCAAACCAAACAAACCCTCACCTCACCAAACTATCTGCAGATGCATTTTGACCCTTTTTAGTGGAGGGACTGTTTTTAAAAGGTTATTTGTGATAACTGTGAAAGAAACTCTCACTTCTTCAGTTAAAACTGAATTCTAACAGAATTTCTCTATATATATTGATGTGGGAAGGTGCTTTTAGTCCCATGCTGACATTAGGGCTCCTTCACCAGGTAATTTTGGTGCCTCAGAAAATTTGTTGTGGTACTGCATTTGCCAGGAAGCAAATACTAGAATATTTTAGGACGCGACTGAAGGGCTGGCAATATTTAGATTTATATTTTTTTCTGCTTCCTTTGGTAAAAGAAAGCACTCTCTCCATGGCTGCATCACACTCAGGTTCTGAACTCAGCTTTAAAGAACAAACAACTCAACCTGGCTTCCTTCCTGCTGAGGAGATTCTGTGGGAAGTCACAGAGTCTTTCCCTGATTCACCAGTGCTTGAGGCTGCTCAGCAGTGTAAGGGAGATCGATTTTATTTGCCCTCCTCCTTGGGGCACCAATATACAATTTTACAAGAGGAGCCTAACAGGGTCTGGGTGGGAGTTTGGAAAAAAGGCAGATGAGACCTGGTGAGGCTTGAAGGCACAGTGGATAGGGCGGGGAGTGGCAGATCCAGCTTGAAATTCGTGGTTTCATTAAAGAAAATTTAATATATTGGTGATATTAGTGCTGGCATAAGATTTGTTTTCCAGGCCTTTCTTGTTTGCATCCCAGCTGTGTGCTGCTTCCCAAGGAAAACCAGCAGGTTTCAGGAGCTTTGTGGGAATGTGGAGTTAATAAAAACCCCAGATTTTTGGTGGTGTTTGGACAGGGCTGGGGGAGAAATTCCTTCTCCCATCCCTTTACTAGAGGTGGGCTCAGCAGGGACACCAGGTGGGATAGGTGTGAGTAAGCATTGCTGATGGGTTATTTTGGGGAGTCAAACTGTAAAAATCAACCTTATCCCATCTCCCATATCCCCCAGCTGGGACAAGGTTCCCTGACACACAGCAAAAGGGAGGGTTTGGTATTTGATAAGGGTGGGACAAGGAGGAAAAGCCTCCAAGATAAAGTCCCACCTTTAAATCTTGGTGAGTGACCACAGCTGCTGCACCAGCATTGGGAAAGGCTTCCCAAACACTGCCCAGGAACTGAGCTGTCCTCATCAAGAGGAAAAAATTCCCTTTGACATCAGCAGCACCTCCTTAAATGCCCGTGGTACATCTCTGTGGTCTGGAAATAGGAAACAAATAAATACAAATGAATCAATCTGACAGCTCTCAGATGTGTAACAGGGCAAAGGTGCCCTAGCTCCAGGTAAGCAGAGAAGAGTAATTAAAGGAAATAATTATTATGTGTTTGTTTAATTGAAAATTCCCCAAGGGGGAACGAGATAATTTTAAGTAAACACTTTCACCAGTGCATTAAAAATACATTTGTGATCAAGTTGAGATTCTCAGAGGCAGATGGGCAGGGCTGCAGGCAGACAGAGCTGCTGCAGTGACCCACAGTGGGATGGGGCTGCAGCATGAGGAGGAAAAGATAAAACCAAGGGAGTGATTTTTTTTAAGCCTGAGTGGATGCCTGTAGAGTGGTAGGAATGGCTTCTTGGATCTTCCCCTCTTCTGCATGGAGGAGGAGAGAATGTTTTGGACTTGCTGGGGGAGTATTTTATTTTACCTTCACAGTCTGTGTCTGTGTGCCTATGGATGCAGCGCATGCTCATTTGCTCCCCATTGCTAAATCAACTCCCATCCACCTCTGAAAAGGATTTTCTCTATGTTTCCTTGCCTTTGACAGGTTCAAAATAAGGCTTTCTCAAAGTCTCTGTGCCAACCTTGCCCAAGATTTTGAAATTTGCTGGTTATCTTTGAAAGTTAAGTCAGGAACAAGTCAGTTTTGGCTGGTGGATTGAGGGAAACTGTTTTTAGCTTGTTTTAAACGTACCTAGACATTGTACTCAGTATTTTCTCAGCCTGGTCAGTTCTGTGAGGGTAATAGGGTATAAGAACCCCTAAAATAAATATAAATATGGACCTCTCTGATCTGTACCTTTGAATCTTTTAATTTGAAGACCTACCAATGTTAGTGGCTCACAACCTCTGTTGACTACAGGATGAGGATGTGACATGATGCTTAAAACTGAAACCTGTCCTCTTCATTCTCCTGGACCTGCAGTGGACTACACACTAATATTTATTTAGTATATTACCAAGCAATTATTTTGATAAATCCTGGGATGAAGCAGGAGGCCTGGTCGGTGCTAAACAAGCATTTCATTCCTTAATGGGCCATTTCTTTATTACCCTGCCCTTATGCCAGATGTGCCCAGGTCTGGAACTTTATATTTGTGAGTAGTTTCTTTATCTTTAAAACAGTGACCTGCAGGGTAGGGCTTCAATTCAGATATCTCTGCAGGCATTTCTAAATTATTTCTCTCCCCCCGCCCCCCGCTGCACACACCCATTCTTCAGCCTCCTCTATTACATCCCCCTGCCTGGAAAACAGTGAGATTTTTACTCTGCAGAAGGTGTTTTCTCATGGCAGCTCCATGGCTGGGATTCAGCCAGTGGCTGAGCTGTGTTTTGTTTCTTTCCCTGTTTTAATGCTTTCCCACTGACACCTGTGACACAATGCTGTGTGTGATCCAAGGTGATGAAATCCAATCAGGCTGAAACTCCTGGAGTTCCCTGGGACAAGGCAGGCTGCTGAGTGGCCAGCCTTCATGCCAAGCCCTCTGCTCTGCAGTGCTCTCATTTCAGCCACCAGAGCTGTGACCCTGGTGACAGGAGGGATGTGGCAGAGCAGGACTCAGGTGGGAGCTGTTGGGTATAGAGGAGGAGCTGCAGGGAGGGGGGGTCTGCAGGAAAGGATATGAGAGGTTTAAGGAGGGGGTTATGCCTGAAATAGGGAAAGAGTGCTGTTCCTTGTACAAATTCTTGCAGCAGTCCATTACCTAACTCAGAAAATCTCTTAAAGCAGGTTGGTTTTTTTTATTTTCACGGATTCATAAAATGATTTGGGTTGGAAGGACGTTAAAGCTCATTCCAGTTCCACCCCCTGCCATGGGCAGGGACACCTCCCACTGTCCCAGGCTGCTCCAAGCCCTGTCCAGCCTGGCCTTGGACACTGCCAGGGATCCAGGGGCAGCCACAGCTTCTCTGGGCACCCTGTNTTCCTGGAGCCTTCTCTTCTCCACATGGCCAGATCATGTCAAGCTCCTCATCCACCAACACCCTGAAGTCCTTGCCAGCACGGCTGCTCTCAATCCATTCTCTGACCAGTCTGTATTTGTCCTTAGCATTGACCCAACACACTTTCAGGACCATTAAAAAAAAATAATATAATTTAACTTTATTTTATTTTATTTTACTTTAGATTATTTTATTTTCAGTCTCTTGCAAGGTTTTTCACAAAAGCCTGTTTACAACACATTGGACTTTATAATGTTCTCTTCCCACTTGAAAGTAACCTTCACCACTGGAAGAAAATGTGAGTAACTTGGAAATGTCAGCCTGTGTTCCATGGGCTGACAGACCCTCTCTTCCCTCTGCTGGCTCTCACAACAAGGCACAAAATCTCATTTCTAAAAATGCTATTATCCCTTTTTATCGAAAGTTATATCTCTGCTGTGAAATATATTCAGGAAATTTTGGGCAGGTGAAAAATAGGAAAAATACATTTCATCCAGCCCCAATCCTTATGTTTTTTAACTACCAAAATCTCTTGACTAATTAGTTGAATTTCATGGAGATTTTTATCTTGGTGTCGGTGCACACACACACACATACACACACACACAGACATCTGGAGTGCAGCTCAAGGGGCCTCAACTCAACCCCTCCATTCTGTCAGAAGCTGGACCAGAACCTCCTCCTTTCCCAGCCTCTGCCATCCCACCAGGCTCTCTCTTGGCCTGTCCACTCCTCCAGAGATGGGTGAGTTCCCTGGGGAATTGGGGCCGGCAGAGCTCTCCGTGCCACGGCCCCGCGCCCTGCCCCAGCTCTGTGCCTCAGTTCCCCCTGCCTGGCTGTGCCATTCCCCCCTCTCCCAAAGCCTGGCTGAGGCAGAGCTGTGGATCGCTGCCATTTGGCTGAGGGTCAATCCAGAGCAGGCAGAAGCCCTGGTGCTTGGCAGAGGGAGGCAGTCTTGAAGGATTGGAGCACAGCGCCTGCTCCCTCTGTTAAAACGCTCCCAATCTTTGCTCTGCAGGTCGTTTGTGAGCGGGTGCAGCCCCTCTCCTGGATACCCCAACAGCAGCAGTGTCTGGAATTGCTCTTTCCTTCTGGCCCACCCAGGAGGTCTCGTTTCTCCAGGACCTTCCCTTGGCTCTCTTTGTCCCTGCCATTCCAAGGCTAATCTAAGGATGCAGGCCCTACCTTGGGCTACCCTGGAAGGCTGCTTGGAAGCCTCATCCAGCACAGCAGAGCACAGCTGCCCATCTTGGGAGCAAGGCAAACTGGCAGGAGCATATCACACCTGTGCTCCCTGCTCTGAACTGGCTGCCAGCTCCCTGCTGGACCACGTCCAAGACTGGTTAAATATCGATAAAGCCGGAAATGAACTAAGCTCTGGCTAGATGCAAGTCTGCTTTTCTGCCTTGCCTCCTCACAACACCTGAAATGCCATCTGAGCCCAGATCCGTGGCCACATGGCTGGTGCCCTGCTTGGATAAGGATCTCTCTTAGCCCATTGCTTTGTGGTGACTGAACCCAAAGTCTGGGAAATCAAGGGGAGTTTTGCAATGAATAAAGTAGGGAGAGCCATCTACAAGAACGTCATGTGGAGACTGGATGAAGCAGGAGCAGAAAGAGAACAAGAAGGATCAATGCTTGTCTTGGTTGCCCAGGGAAGCTTTGGCTGGCCCATCCCTGGAAGTGTCCCAGGCCAGGTTGGACAGGGCTTGGAGCAACCTGGGATGGTGGAAGGTGTCCCTGCAGTGTGTTGGAAATGGATGTTCCTTAAGGTCCCTTCCAACCCAAGCCATTCTCTGACTCAACAATCTTTGAGCTAGACTTCCTCATCCAAGGAAGAAAGATTTAAAAGGCTGTGAGACAGGAAGATGAGGGCTTGGCTGCTTCTCCTGTTTATTTAACATAGCACAGGTATTTTTCCCTGCTTGTGCAGAATGCACTCGAGGACACCTGAGAGCTGTGACTTGGTGAATTTAGTGTTAATGTTGATCTGTAGCACTCTGTGGGGTCAAGCCATGCCCCTCCACTATTTCATCCTCCAAGCTCCCTGAATATCCTCCAACTTTTGTTTTGCCAGTCAGTGAAGAGGCCAGGCAGCAAGCAGAGGGATTTCTTTGTACTGACACAGAAACTTGTTTGGAATTTTCTTGTTTTATGGTGATTTGGCTTTTTTCAGATTTCCATCCTGGGCAATTATGAGAAGGCATCCTGTGAGGGAAGGGACTGCCAGTCCACACATGACTACCTCCAAATCATTGTGCTGGCCATTCCATCACTGGGCAGAGACAAACCTTGCTGGACTCCAGCCACTTGCCTTGGAGAGATGCAGGGAGCCAAAACATGCCATAAGTGCAGTTCACTCCCTAGCCACATTTCAGATTGTCCAAAGCACAATCCCCATCCCTCAGTGACAAGATGAGCTTTGTCTTCTCACTCTCTGCTGTACACAGGCTGTGCAAGTGTCCTCCCAGTCCTTTTGAGTGCCTGTGGCACCATCCTGCACGTGCTTTTTTAGAGACCACTCATTTTGGAGCACCTACCAACTACAGTTCTGGAGTGAACTAAAAAATCCCAGTTAATCCCAGCACTTTGTTACTGGTAATGGCTCCAGACTGCAAGGGCAGGGCAGACAGTAAAAATTCCCCTGTATTTTTTTCCATTTTCCAGACATGTGCAGCTCAGAGACTTCCCAAGACAGAGACAGTCTCTGCCTTTATTAGTTTGGGATGGATTTTTATTCAATTGATTGGTTTAGGAGCTTTACAATTTAAACTTTTGGCACCCAAATCTTCCTTTGGCAACGAGTTCAGCAGCTTAACAGCAAAAAACGTGAGCTCATGCATTTGTTTTGGAATCTATCAAACGATCAGTCTGGTCAATATTGCCGTGAGACAGTGCATCTTCATTCCTGGTCACCTTCTCTATCCCTCTTTTGATATTATAGGCTCATGTTACATCTAAATTTCATATTTACTTTTTCAACCTGTGAAGGCTTTGTCAGTTTAGGATTCCTCCTGTGGAGGCCATTCCTTCAGCAAACCTCATCACCCACCTCTCCATCCTTTTTTTAGATCTAAATCTCTGCCTGACACGGTGAGATGAAAATTGCCTGTGATGCTTAGGACATTAGGCACAGCTTCAAAAGGAACCTTCACACAGCAGGCATTTTCCAGCTCCCTCACCAAGGGCACCTGTGTTGTGTATGAGCAAATCTGCCTCTCTGTCACCAATGGGACACCTCAAAACTGCTGACTGTCCCTGCAGCTGCAGCCACAACCGGAATGGGGATGGGGGGATGTCAGTCTGCACAGAGTTTGCAGTTATGAAAAAGTGAGAGAAGAAATTGTTAATAACAGAGGTACCTGGGATCAACTGTTTGGTCACTCTCAAAGTGTCTGGGTATTCTCTGTAACTCAGAAATGGTTATAAAAGCAGCTCATTCCATCACACAGCCTGTTGAGAATTTCATGCATGCACTGGAAAAAAAAATCATGATTGCTAAACGCTCCATTTTCTTTTCAAGACACTGTGCTAGTCTGAAGTGGTGTATGTATACATTTCAGGCAAATGTGTACTTTGTCTTCAAATGAACAGCTTTCAAAATGATCTTTGGTTAAGCTCCCTTTTATTTTTATCTTTTATTCGCCTACAATGCCAGCTGAGGTTACCCATCTCCCGACAGCTACCAAATGGACTCGTAATTGTAAGGCTCGGTGATTTAATTAGACTCATTCTAAACACTCACATTTTTATCAATTAGTTAATGGGCTAAAGAGAGTCTTATTGTTGGAGCCAGGTCATTTGGAAGCTGGAGCCTTCGTGAGGGCAAGAAGCTGAAGAACAACAGCGTTAATATCTGTAATTAACCTCACGAGTCCTGGTTTGTTCAATTAGGACCGAACCCCCTCTCCATCCATATGCCTTTCGTCAGATGGGCTTTTAATTTGAAATAATTGTTACAGAAAAAAAATCAACAAATAATAGCTTCCTTTTTTCTTTTTTTTTTTTCCCCCCCCCCCCCCCCCCCTCAAATGCAGGCACATATAAAAACAAAAAGCACAGTCTTGACACACGTGCCTGTGAGCTATTTATCAGAGCCTGGTTAATTCACAGCTCCCGTAGAAATAATCATTCTAGGTTTTTACAGATTAACAAAGCTCTTGGTAACAGATATTGGGGGATCTCTTCAAATTGATCCTCATCTTATAATATGTATCTGTGTCTTTTTTAATGCTGCCTTTTCTACTACCACTACCAAAAAAAAGTTTGGGCTTTGATTACTTTTTGCAATGTGTTGCATGTGATTTCTGTGCTTTGGAGAGTCTGGTAGTTGTTTTTTTTTTT
>VZTR01010038.1:259028-283939 GCA_013400775.1 Chaetops frenatus | reverse complement strand
AAAAAAAAAAAAAAAAACAAACCCAAGGATGTAGTGTAGTGTAATGCAATTGCCAGGCAGATGTTGGAGGGAGGGCAGGGCTGCTCCCTCTGACTCCAGTGGAGGAGAAGATGCACATAGAGAGCAGCTGAATTATTCACAAGGGGTATAAGGTACTGGAACCCACTCCCTGCAGCCCCCAGTGAGTGTCTTGTGCTTTCCCCCTCCTGTTTGCCTGGCTTGGCAGGGCACCTCCTTCCACCCAAAAATCACAGAGATGAGTTTTTCCATGGCCCCTCCATACCCAAGCTGGCTGCAGAGGGCAGATTGACATTCCTGCCCCTTCTCCTCCATGCAGCTCTTTGGCCCAGCCCCTGCCCTCCACCCTTTCCCCAAACAGGCTGTGGTTGCTAATTCTGTGAACGATGGGGGAACCTGAGCAGGGCACCTGCCCTGGGGGTTCCCCGTGTCCCCTGGCACGAGAGCAGCCAGGCAGAGGAGGCTGGGACTGAGGAATCAAGGCTTGGGTTGCAGCTGGTTCTGAGGAGGGCTGGTCATTCCAGCCAAACGTGGGGCCTCCAGATCAAAACTGCCCCGGTGTTGGGTGACAGCCACGTTCTCACACCTGGAGCAAACAAACATCACGGTGGAAGGGCTGGTGCTCCATCCCAGCAGCTTCATCCAAAAGCAAAAAGCAGCTACATCTGTCACTGGAGGTACCAGTGATTACACTTAAGGCTTTTTAGTTTTTTTCCATTTAGTCTCCTGTTTTCAGCTGCTGTTGCTTCTCAATAACTAAACACTTCACTCGAGATCCTCGATGTTTATTCCCTGCCTTAGGGTGAATTCTGCAGTTCTGTCTGCTTTTAGTTGTTTGTTTTAGGGTTTTTAGATATGTTTTTCTTCCTTTTTTTTCCCAAGGACAACAAAATGCCCCAGCCTTTTGGAGTTTTGAATTAGTGTAGCTAATGCTAAAAATTGGCTTCAGCAGCTTTCTGGTTTAACCCTTTCATGTTTTGTAATTGGTGTTTTACCATTTAGGAGTTTGATTTGGGGGAGAAATATAGCATTTGGCAGCGTCAGAGGGGGACAGGTGCTGTTTTCTGACCCTGGTAAAACAGGTTTAGGTGCAGCCACATTGCAGCACTGCCCTTTGGTCACCCTCACTGCAGATGCCACACTGCAAAAATCTCACCTCCAAACCTGACACTGGTGGACACCACCAACTCCAGATTTCAGGGAAGAGCCAGGGGCCAATCCCTTTTGACCCTGGGCTGGTTTGGGAGCCACAAGATGTCCGGGGGTTTTACTCTCTGCTCTTCCACCAACCAGCACGAATAATTCTGTGAACTTCACAGCCCTTATTACCGAGCACGGCCTAATAATGTCATCTCAGGAGGCAAGTAATTGCAGTAATTAAGAGGTTGCACAAGGTCACTTGAGGCAGGGCTGGGAATACAAGCTTTTGTCTCTCACCCCACTGCTGTGCCCTAAGAAGATGTGCACTGCAGGCACAGGCTGTCTGTGACCACCCAACCCACCTCCTTTCCACCACCAGTCTGCAGGGACAGCAGCAAAAAGGGCTTTAAACCTCTTTTTTCCCTTCCCTTACCCAGAAAACCTCCTGCTTTATAGAAATGGGTTGCAGCATTTTGTGGGGGATATTTATTGAGGAGGAGGAAGGAGGAGCATCAGTGCACAGCAGAAGGAAGTGATTGCCCCAAAATCCTGTCCCTGCTTTGAGAAACCTGCAGTGTTTCACGTGAAAAATATTTTATATTTTCACAAGGCAGCTAGGTCCTTCCCTACCAGGCCCTTGCTGTGCACATACATCTGGGAAACGGGCATCACATTCCACTGGGCTCCATTCTTAGGGGCTTTTCCTAGTTTTTGATGGCTCAGTTTTGCCCCTTTCAGGCTGTCTGAAGCCTGAGTCTGCCTGTGTGTCACCAGTGTGTGTGACTTCATGGAGGGGACTGCCTGTTCCATGGGAAGGGAAGAGGGATGAGGCACCCCAGCACCCAGCTCTGCCTCTCCCCAGCTGATGGAGCAGATGAAGGATGCAGGGAGTTACATAAAAATGTAGGAAGCAGAAACTTAATGAAATGGCTCTAAATGTGACAGCATTCATGAAAAGATTAATTACCAGGAGTAAAGGGGGAAGGATGCCAGGAATTGATAGGATTGGTACCAATACCAAAATCCTGCTGTGCTAGTAGAGCCATAATATGCAGTCCTAATCTGAGGGCCTATTGTTTTTCTTACAGAAACACCAGGCTCCAGCCAATGAGACAAAAGGGGCTACATTACAGTTTCTGCAGGAAAAACAACAACAGCCATTAGAAATAATTATCTTAAGACAAATCATCAAGCAGAGTGTGGCACACACAAATAAATATCCTCCCAAGCATGAGGCTCTGGGAAGAGAGGGGTTGTTGCTGTATTTATCCCAGTGGTCGCACGAATGAAGGGAGAGAATTAGAAAGTGAGAGAGAGTGAGGAGCAGAATGAGATGAGGGGAAGAAATAAGGAGAGATAAAAGTGCAGGTTTTCCCATCGGTGACCAGTCATGGATCTCATCCCTGGCACTGGCATGTCCAAGGATGTGGTCCCTGTGTGCTCTCTCCCTGTGCAATTCCAGCAGAAAAGAGGGAATACCTGTTCATTTGGATTTGCTGCTCAGGCCCTCAGTTTGCCAGGGTGTAATTAACTATGAGGAAGGGCAGCAAAGAATCAAACCCAGAAAGTCTCTCAAATGAGATCATTATTACTGTTCCCTACAAAGACCTACTCTTCCTACTTCCCCTGAAGCAAAGGAGGCTATATTTTTAATTTGTTCTTCCCCATCTCCTCTCCTTGGCAGAATTGATGTATCTGACATATGAAATCACAAACTAACCCGTGGCGGGATAAAAATGAAAAAGCTCCATTTTGCAGTGGGATTAGACGACCACACTTGACTAATGGCGATTTCCTGCTGCATTTTATGTTGGCTGTGATTGTGCAAAAACTTTAAACTGAAATTTCAGATGACTGGAGACACTGAAAACATTGTATTAACTCCCTGTACAATGAGGTTTTACAGGATGCTGCCAAATATATCCTTGGACAGCATTTCCCTCTGTATTTTGGGTTATCTGTATGTGTAAATGTATCACAGGTCTTGATGTGTGCATGCCTTTTCTATTTGATTGGTGTGTGTACTGATCAGTATTGCATTTTAGCTGTAATAATATCATATAAAATACACATAAACCCAGTACAATTTTAGAAGTACAAATCCAAATGGCTCTGTAAACAAGGACCACGTCTATATGAGTGTCTGCCTACAAATAGGTCCTGGCAGAGCAATCTCTCTAAAGACATCTTCCACCACCCATAGTGGAGACTACTTTATGTAAAGGAAAACATTGAGAAGGACATCTCTAAACCTATCTCACTTGAAACAAAAAATACACAACATTCTGTAACCTCTGCAGTGTTAATACATAACATATGGTGTCTGTTTCACATGCTAATAGTGACTTTTTAATTTGAAGTCAGCCCCAATGAATCTAAATCCGTGCTGTCTCCAGGATTAATTATGAGTACTAGACTGTGATACCAAGCCTCTCTTCTTGATAAGCTTTATAACCAGGTTTGCACACAGGATAAAACAGCTCCTGAGAGCTGCCATATTTTACCTATGCACCACCTGCTGGTGCATCTTTTGGAGAAAGCAACTTGATAACGTTCTTGATTCCTTTGTGAGGGCATGGACACTACCAAAGTGAGAAACACACCACTGATGGGTGCTGACATCAATTACTGAGCCACAGACACCTGTTTATCTTTATCCAATACACAAACATCCATTGGACAGCAGGGAATGGGTCCAAGTGGAGAAAAGCATCCTGAAGTCCATGGCTCACACGTCAACCAATATCTTCTGCAGCTGCACTGGTGCTCCTGCCCACAGCCCTGTGTGTTTGGCAGCTCCTCCTGGTGCTGTTTCTCTGGGCTGGGGCTGGGGTGGAATCCTCAGGGACAGAAGAACACAAGTCACCATGCACAGCTTGGCCTGAAGGTCCATCTAGTAGAGGTGCTTAGAGAAAAACCGTAAAAACGAGGTCAGCCCTCCCCCTTATCACCTCCATTCCTTGCAGCACTGAGCCTCTGAGTCAGAGGCTGTATCTTTTTTTGCTCAAATAGCCCTGGCTGGTGCTCACTGCATGAATTTGTCCGTAGCTCAACCTGTTTGTGCCTCGATTCCCACAGCGGAGCGTGGGGCGGGCAGCCAGCGAGGGCTCTCCCTGGCCCAAGGTAATTTCATAGCAACCCAAAACCCTTAATGTCACTTTAAATAGGTTTAGGTGCAAAATCAGAGCCTATCCTAAGCACTGCTATAATGTTCCTCCTTGGAGAAAACAGCTTCCTGATGCCCTGGGGATCCTGCTGTGGTGAAGACATTAGAAGTGGTTTTCTCTAAAATCACATGTGCTTGGGTGCTCAGGTGGCTGCAAGTTCATCTTCCCTTCCTTGACAAATAGGCCTGCTTAAAGAATTGAGGCTCCCTTTCTTTCTCTGAATCTCTTTTATTAACCTCAGGTTTTTAAATTACTGCAAAATATATTTAAAGTGCTTTTCAAGGTCACTGGAAAACTACATTTTCTAAGTGTCAGTAGAAAATAACCAACTTTCGGACCACGAAAACGATGATATTTATTTTTGAACCTGCAAACCCGGTGATAAACCCAAGCTGTTTACATTAGTTTGAAATCTGTTTTCCTGGTTCTGGCCAGCCATGGCCCTGCTGCAGCTACTTTTCCCTCCAGATAATTTGCCATTCCCACTGCAGTGTAAATTCTTCCCCAGACAGTAATGCGGTGGCTGCCAGCCCTGCCACCAAAATGGCCCTGTCTCACAAGCTAAGTCGGATCAGCCTGAGACAGGATTTTCCTGACACAAACTGTCTGTCAGGGCTGGGGAACTGGGGGAGAGGGGTTTCTGGGGGTGGCATTCACGTCTGTGGCTCGATATGAAGCTGTCACCCCACAGCCAGTGCCTGGTGCCGTGGTATTGCCTGCAACCACCTCCCAGAGAGACAGGAACAATTGTTTGCAATAATTAACACTCCCAGAAGAGTTTTCAGGAGAACTGATGTGTTTATCTGCCATGCCTTGGCTAAATTCCAGCCAGGACTGCATGACATCCTGCCTCTGTCATTGTACCTCATCCACCTAAATTCTCCCGCAGTTTTGATCAGGATGGAGAGACTTTGTTATTCCCCCTCCAGCAGCTCTTGCACTGGATCCCTGCATTTGGAAATAGCTGCTGAGCCAAATACATTTCAGTTACAAGTGATCAGTATTGCAAATTCTTCTGATTTTATAGTCAGTCTTAGGACTTTCAGTATTTTTCCAAAAGCCTGAGCTGTTGGAGCCCTTATGAAGCACCAGGGTCTCAGTTTTCATGGTTTTAAGTAAGTGGCTCACCCTCGCAGTTGAAAACATGAGGCATGTTTACCCTAGAGGCTGAGAAGCCAGATGGTGGATAAAGAAAATGCAACAATTTGGGGTTTTAATCTCGTGATTTTTTTAAGCCAATCTCATAATTTTGGGGAGCTGGACTCACAGTTTGTGAATGTCCGCAGTTGGCATTACCGAGCAATCATATTTTACCAGGAGTGCTTAATTAATTGCTGATTTAATTTGTGTTTGCCAAAAGCTTTGAAATCCTTGGATTCATCGAGTTCCTTTTAGGACAGGATACAATTTCCAGTGCTAAGTCTGCTCGGATCTGCTACTCTGGGAATCTTTCAGTGTCCAACAGTTCCATTTAAGGGATGAAACGCATTCTGGTGACATTCTCACTCTCTACACCTTGAAAGCCCCACTCCCTGGAGACAGAGGGGTGGTACGTGACCACAAGACCAGCAGTGTCTTCTAAAGGGTACAAAATGGACAATCTTCTGAGTCAGGCTCACCCCTAACTTTGGGGAGATCACTCACCAGACCCTAAGCAGGGCAGGGAATCATGTAGGGGTCTTCCAGTGCCACTGGAGGCCAGGAGAAGTCGTGTTGTTTTGGGCATCCAGCCCTCAGGCTGTTGAAGGCCTCTGCTGATCATGATTTCATAGGATCACAGAATGGTTTGGGTGGAACGAGATCTTAAAGACCAGGTTGCTCCAAGCCCTATCCAGCCTGGCCTTGAACACTTCCAGGGATGGGGCAGCCACAGCTCCCTGACCCAAAGGTGGGCCTGGCAGCCAGGCAGACATTTCTGTGACACTAAGCTGTCACTGCACTGAAAATGGTTGCATAAAATAAGCAGGTCCTTCTAACCCTCCACCAGATGTCTTAGGGAAAGGCCAAACTCTGCTCGGAGTGGGATTGTTTCACCTCAGGGTCATTCAGGTAGCTGAGGCATGAAAAATGGTGTGTCATGCAGTAAAATAAGGTGCCTCATGCTAGGCCTGGTGAAAATGTCTTTTAAGCCAAAATAATGCTGGGTTTTATTTACTTGACAGCTCAGACATTAATTTAAGACAGGCACAAATGAATCACCAGCCATGTTACAGTTGCCTCGTTGGAATCCCTCTGCTATAATCTCATAGTTTTTTCACCTAATTAATTTCCCCTTTCCTTGCACCAGTGTTTCATGAGTGTATCTTGTTTGGAGGAGATTAAGAGTCACACACTTCATTAGTAAGGTGTAAATTATCAGAGAGACCCTCTCCATCCACCTGCTTAATTGGGTTAATGAAGCGTCTCTGTGGGCCCTGGTAAGACAGCACTGCTCTCTGCTCCCTGCAGGCGTTACCAGGGCTGTTTGGAAAATAAATGGAGACCTTAAAGTTCCCACCTTGGTGCATTTTGAGACTTTTGAGCATTTAATTTATTTCTGGAAAGGAAGAAAAAGAGCTAAAGTTGACGCAAATTGCAAGATAAAGCATTCCTGCCTGTAAAATTAAAGTCATAATATTGCTTGAATCAGTCCATATCAGAACTGATTTCTAATTAGTAGTAATTGCTAATTTTTTCTCTACCTTAACAGCCAGATTGCATTATTATAACACAGACAGAGATGTATTAATGCTCAATTAAATGGTTAAACTGGTATGGGTGCCACAGCAATGCAAGGGTAAAAACGGGGAGTGTGTTCAGTCTCTGGTCATGCAATGTGGGGTGGTGCAGACAGTCCTGGGCAATGAGTGTCCCTTGTCCCTGCCAGACATGATCCCACGTAGAAACCAGATCCCTTTATCTCTGCACATCCCTGTCTCGCCTCTGCTTAGGTTTTGGAACTATTCTTGGAAGGGAAAGTGATAAAACCCCTATCAGGCGCATACATTACAGCACACCCACGAAACAGGGAATTTTAAGGTGATGTGAGAGATTATTTGCACTGCAAGTCTGGGCTCAGAGAGCCACTGCTCTTCCAGCCTGGAACAGAAGCACGAGGGGATGACTCATGAGTGCTGATGTCACTTTGTGGGGTGAGGTGGGCTCAGCCCAAAACTGATCCTGAGTGAGGTCAAAGCCCACAAACGCCGGAGCTCTTTAAACGTTCTCAGGCTCTTTCTCACCAGCAACTCATTGAAGTCGGGCTTGTGCAGCCAGAAACAAATCCATCAGCAGCCCCGGGCCTCAGCCAAATGGACAATTTGTGCAGGGAAAATGAGGAGAAAGGCTGTGGGTAAATTATTTGTCACAAAATATTCGGCCGGCTCTACCTGACAGAGCAGAGTCCCGCGTTTGATCTCCGCGAGCGACTGTCGTGGGAATCAAAGGGAGTTTTGTCAGGGGATTAAGTGCAGAAGTTGTCGTCGAGAACTACATTAAAGATAAGAAATCCAGAGTGTGGCCCAAAGTGCCTAATCCCAGCACAACTAGTGAATTATTAAGCTGGTCATTTGACAGAAGGAAGGGAAAAAAAAATCCGACTGTTTTTGAAACTGCCTAAAAAAGAGGTTTCTATTAAAATGCAGCGGTTGCATAATGAGAACACAACGTGTGGTTCCAGCCTGAGAGCTGGGCTCTTGCACCAGTCCCTTCTGCTATGGAATGATGGCAGAAAACAGCAGCTTCCAAGAGCTGCTCCATTTTTCAGGTGTAGGATTGAACCACCAGCTCCAACTGCCAGGGAAAATGCAAAGTTTTGAGGTATCAGCAGTAGCTCACTTGAGATGTGAGCTTGAGATGTGCCTGAGGTACCAAACAGAGCCCACAGGGACCCAATCCTACCCACAGTGTCTCCATGCCCTGTTGGTAAATCAGGAATGCTAGGATGTCCATTTCTTCCAGAAACACAGAACTGTTCTGTCACTTCTGCATGCAGCCCTGGGGACCTCAGCATGAGAAAGATTTGGAGATGCTGGAGTGAGTCCAGAGGAGGCCATGGAGCTGCTCCCAGGGCTGGAGCTCCTCTGCTCTGGAGCCAGGCTGGGAGAGCTGGGGATGCTCACCTGGAGGAGAGAAGGCTCCAGGGAGAGCTCAGAGCCCCTTGCAGGGCCTAAAGGGGCTCCAGGAGAGCTGGAGAGGGACTGGGGACAAGGGATGGAGGGACAGGACCCAGGAAATGGCTTCCCACTGCCAGAAGGCAGGGATGGGTGGAATATTGGGAAGGAATTCCTGGCTGGGAGGGTGGGGAGGCCCTGGCACAGGGTGCCCAGAGAAGCTGTGGCTGCCCCTGGATCCCTGGAAGTCTTCCAGGTGAGGTTGGAGTAACCTGGGATAGTGGAAAGTGTCCCTGTCCATGGCAGGGGTTGGAACCTTAAAAATGGTCTTTCATGTCCCTTCCAACCCAAACCACATTGTGATTCCATGATTCCATGATGACAAAACACAGGAAAACATCCAGCAACTAGAGAAGAAAGCAAACTGGAAATGCTGGATTTGTGGACAAACAGCCTCCTACAACCATGGAAACATCTGCACAGGCAGCTGACCATGGGGATGAATGTGAAAAAACAGAAATCTTAACAGGCTCATGGGGGAAAAGGAAGAGGTGTGAGTGAAACAGCACCTCCAGGAATCCTGCCAGGGATCCTGGGGCAGCTGATAAAGATATTTGAGGAGCTGTGGGACCTCCAGCAGAACGAGATACTGTTTGTTACACAAAATCAAGAGG
Organism: Chaetops frenatus; assembly: GCA_013400775.1. Taxonomy (NCBI): domain Eukaryota; kingdom Metazoa; phylum Chordata; class Aves; order Passeriformes; family Picathartidae; genus Chaetops; species Chaetops frenatus. Next base: position 274,849 of record VZTR01010038.1, on the reverse strand, counting down.
AGGGGAGGCACGAGGTGTTTGCATTACAGAATTGGGAACTCTGCCTTGCAGACCCCACAGGGGACAGGCTGACTTGTGAGGGCTGGCCAGGGGCTGGGACAGGGTGTGGGGTGGCAGAAGCAATCCCACAGCAATGCCCCCAGCTGGGAAGGGCAGCATGGGGAGCCTGTGTGTGACACAGAGAGCAGAAAGCACTAATTCTCCCCAAGAATCACTGAACACATCAGTGCCACCACTGCTGGGAAATGTGAACAAGGATACAGAGAAGATGATCCCACTCCAAGATACAACACTCCAAGATCTTCCCTGCTGTCCCTGGTGCAGTGCAGAGTGATGGGGATCCCTGGAACGCCCTTGCAGATGTCCCAAAGAACTTCCAGACACCATGAAGGATCATTAGGAAGTTTGGTGGGGGAGAAAGGTGGGTCCAAGGGGACACTGCCCAGCAGCAGCTGCCAGGGCAGTTGGCTGGAGCTGGGTGTCCCTGCTGGGGGACACACTGTGGGATTGCTCAAAGGGGCTTCACAAACCAGAACAGAGCAAAGACCCCCTGGTCCTTTCTCTGCACACATCAGGCTCTGCCATAAACCCTGAACTCCCACATCCAGCCTGGGATCAGTGCTGGGGAATCCACATTTCTGGGGGTTGCAACCAATTGGTCTTTAAGGCCCCTTCCAATACAAACCATTCCAGGATTCTGTGATTCTTTGTGTTTGGCACAAAGCAGGAGAGAGCAGGGCTTGAGGGGGTGAGGCAAATGATCCCTCACTCAGCTGGAGCTGTGGGCTTGGGCAGGAGGGCACAGTGATCCCTCAGGCTCCCTCTCCATCACAGACACCAGACAGGTGAAAACTCTCCTCTGTGTGAGCAGTTAAGTCCCCAGACAGGGAGCAGAGAACCTGAGAGGAGTCTCCATCCTTGGAGATATCCAAAATTTGACCAAAGAAAAGTGATTTAACTTTGAAGTTTGTTCTACTTCGAACAAGGTCTAGGACGGAAGACCCAAAAAAGTACCTTCAAACTTGAATTGTTTTAACTCTTTCATTCTGTGGCCATCCAGTTTATGCAGAATCTTGCCTGACAAGAGGCAGCTGATGTGAATTTGTCGAGAACAAATCTGCCCAGAGCAGGGAGCCACTTCAAAATGCTGGGCTGCTCCATCCCAGGGGAGAGGTGATTGCTTATTCCCTGGATATTCCTGTTCCTTCTGCTGGCCCAGCTCCACATACATTTGCTCTCAATTCTATCAATCTCTCAGGCTGCTAAAATGCTTCCATTAGAAAGATGTGTATGTGGAAGAGACACAACTCTGTAGCAGGAGGAACCCGTGTGGCTGCTGCAGGCAGCTGCCGACCTGTGAAAACACATCTGGGACACACTGAAAAGGGGGAGGTGGGGAAGCACGTCAGGACCCTCTTTGTCAAAGCAAAGCAATGAACAGCTCTGCTGAAAGGTGAACCAGCTTGGGTTTGTTTGCTGACACCTCCGTGCTTGGCTCCTCAAAGCCTGCAATCCTCTGCCACCCTTTGGCAATGGCACAGTCCTGTCTGCCTTGCATCCCTCTCCTTTATCTTTTTTTTTTTTTTTTTGTCACTCAGCTGACAAGAAACTCTTCCAAAACACAATGGCAGACTTGTGCCTGTCCTCACTGAAAGCAAATGATGTACAAATAAGCTCAGCATCCCACCAGGCCAGGGTGAGGATCTGTAAATCATCACGCTCTGCATGAGGATTTGTTTGGGTGAAAGTTCTGGTGAAAGATGGATCCTGCTGGCTTCAAATAACCAAACCACTGTCCTTGACTCAAAATCTATCAGCTGCTCTTGCCAAGCCAGTGCTTGGGCTGAAAAGACGAGGCATTGGAGAAATCACTTTCTTCCAAAGCTGAGCAAGGAACCAACATGGAAAATGGATCACAGAATCATGGAATATCCTGAGCTGGGAGGAGCCCACAAGGATCATCAAACTCAACTCCTGAAAGACCTTTAGATGTCTTTTTCAGCCCTCCGATTTTTCTTTATGGATGAAAATAAGCCGGTTTGTATTTATCTCTTTGCATCCTGCCCTGATGACATCTGGAAGAGGCTTCCAGCCATCTCAGGTAGTGGGGGCACCACTGGCCACATCCCCAGGGATGCAATCAGGGGGGAAAGATGCGCTGTAAACAGCAGCAGCCTGCCTGGGGTTTGTGTTTTAATGGGTGCAAGAATCGGTGTTAGCATATGCTAACCACTCTTTGCAGGGTGATCATTATGCAAATGCCTACAGTAAACAGGTAGGAAATTAGATCTAATCAGGACGCCCCCCTCCCTCCCCTCTCTCCTGACACAGGAAAGTTGACTCCATCGCATTGCTACGGTTGCAAAAGAAAAAAAAAAAAAAAAAAAAAAAAAAAAAAAAAAAGAAAAAAAAAGTCTGCATTCCAGCCGGAATCCTCAGTTTTCCATTTGTCCTTTTGTTCTCGTGTGTTTGGTTTCTTGCCACTGGAAAGCGAAGGGCAGCCTTGTGACTGCTTTAATTTTAAAGCTCCCAGAACAGGCTGGTATGGCTGGATCCAGAATTAACCCCGTTGTGGATTTCCGTGATCTGAAGGCAAACAAAAACTGAGCACATCACGCCCGGTGCCCGTGAGTAATTGGACTCTGTGTAATATCTTATCACTGCCTATTAAAGAGCCTGGCTGTTAATTCTGACGGGGGCGCTCACAGATTCCCAGGACGAGCCCAGGAGCATCCCAGGATTCTGTGATTATCAGGAGAGCCTCGGTGCTGCCGGGGGTGTCACGCAGCTGATTTCTGTCTCACACTCCCTCTCCCCGTGCAGCTCAGCCCATCTCCTTGCAACACCTCCAATCCCCTGTGCCCAAGTGCCAGACACAGCTGGTCCCCTGCCCGTGGCAGGGGGGCTGGGACTGGATGATCTTTAAGGTCCCTTCCGTCCCAAACCATTTCCAGGGTTCTGTGATTTGCCCCGTGCCCCCTCGAGGGGCTGTGTCTGGCACAGGATCACCAACCTCTCCCCTCATCCCCATCCCAGCAAGGCCAAGGACACCCTCAGCTCCTGGGTTTAGGAAATCTCAGCCTCCCAGAAACCTTACAAAGGACCAGACACCTTCTCGCAGCAAATATTAAAGGCTGTGGCCAAGTAATAACAACTGTTTGCTGCAGTGTCTGTGCAAAGGTTGAAGCAATTATGGCTCTGCAGACAGAAGCATAAAAGCCACAGAGGCTGCTCCTGAGCCATGAGGACCCTCCTGAATCATGTACAGACCACAGGACAGGGGTGTGAGAAGTGGGTGCTGCAGAGCCACCCTGGCAGAGAGGGATCTGAATGTCCCCTGAAATCCCAGGGTGCTGCTCAGTGCTGCTTCTGGGTTTGATTCTTGCAGCCTGACCCGATGGTGGGGGGTGAGTGGAGCCTCAACAGGCCCTCACTGGCCAGCAGTGCCAACAAAATAAAAAAGGAAATGTCAGAGACTGGGCTTTTCCCTGGGAAATTAGACATCTAGGGGCTCTTTTAATGTGGTCACATACAGGGTTCTAAGTCTGGTTTCAGTTTTATAGGGAGCAGTGTGATGCCACAGGGCGACCTCTGCATCTGCACAGCTGTTCCCAACAAATTCCAAATAGCCCCAACACTCTGTTTATTCATTTTCAATCAACCCACCACCATTCCTTTTGGTGTCACTGCCATGCAGCAGACCTGGGTGATCCATTCAAACACTGAAACCCTGGAAAATGCTGAAAGCACCCCCCAAAACACAGGGAAAGGAGCTCAGCTCTCCCTGCTGTGACCCTTTTTGCAGTCACCTCTCTGCCATTGCTATGGGAGAGCAGGAGTCAGGAAGGAGCTTTGGCAGCCTTCAGCAGCGTGGGCTGGCCCTGGCAGGACCTGCCAAAGGAGGCAGAGAGTTTGCACACCTGGAGGGGCTGGCAGTGTGTCCTCAGTGCTTCTGGCAGGGGGGCAGAGGGACAGAGAGAGGGAGAGAGGCCAAAGGGAATCAGGAAGAGCAGAGGTGCAGCACAGAGCTGACCCACACTGCCCCAGGAGATCCTTGCAAGATATTTCCCCATGCTGGGTTACCTTAGAGGTCCCAGTGTTGTGATGGCAGTGGGAGATTGTCCTTGTTCCACTGCAGATGGGAAAGGTTGGACACCAACCCTTGTCCTGGATGAGGCATTAGCCTGGAGGTCCTCCCAAAACACAGGCCCCAGCAGCACAGGCCACCTGCAGCACTGGTGCCCTGGTCCCTGTGCCCAGCTCTCAGCCCTCTCCTGCACCTTTGGTTTTCCGTGGCCAGACGTGATCCAGATGCAAATTCCCCCAGGAAACATCTGGTGAACACTCCATCCTCTAGAAAGTCCTGCACAAAGCCCTGGAACAGAAGAGTAACCTGGATGGTTCCCATAAATGATGTGAATTATTGTATTTTCAGTAATTATGGACAGGGGCAAGTACCTCCTGCATGGCTTTTAGGAAGGTACACGGGTGTTTGACTATTACACTTAAAAATACAGAGCTTCCCTGTCCTAAGGCAATTTGTTTCAGCTTCTAATTATTATTTTTCTCAAATGGCCAGTTTGGATTAATCTTATTTTAACTTGTCATCCTGGATACTCCTACCAGATGGGTAAGGACATGTTTTTGTCTTCCAGGTAATATCCTGCCCTCACCAAATATACTTCAACCATCTCCACCTTCCCTTGGATAACCCATATATGACACAATGCCCCCAGGTGTTTCACCAAACAGGTTCATGCCTCCTGGAGCTGCTTTCCAGCTCTTCCTGAACCCTTCCTAATCCTCCCCTTTCCGACTGGACAACGCCATTTCAGAGAGGTTTCCCCCTCCCACAGGATTTGGGGTGGATTCCAGAGTTTCAGGGGCAACACCCCAGCCCTTATCCCCCACTGATCCAGGGCTGAAGAAGTTTAGGATCCCACCAGACTCCACCATCCTTCTCAGCAGCCCAGCACCCCAGATCCTGCAGCCTCACAGCTGTCAGGGGGCCTCGGGGCTCCTGCCTCCTCTGCACAGCACTGAAGGGACCTCCTCACAACCCAAAAACACCCTCACAACCCAACAAACACCCTCACAACCCAACAAACACCCTCACAACTCAACAACCACCCTCACCACCCAGCAAACACCTTTACAACTCAACAAAAACCCTCATAACTCAACAAAACCCCTCATCACCCAGCAAATCTCCCACAATTCTCACAATTCAACACCCTCACAACCCCCAAACACCCTCACAACTCAACAAACACCCTCACAACCCAAAAACACCCTCACAACCCAACAAACACCTTTATAACCCAATAAAAACCCTCACAACCCACCAAACACCCTCACAACTCAACAAAAACCCTCATAACTCAACAAACCCCCTCACAACTCAACAACCACCCTCACCACCCAGCAAACACCTTTACAACTCAACAAAAACCCTCATAACTCAACAAACCCCCTCATCACCCAGCAAATCTCCCACAATTCTCACAATTCAACACCCTCACAACCCCCAAACACCCTCACAACCCAACAAATACCTTTATAACCCAAAAAAACCCCTCACAACCCAACGAACACCCTCACAACCCAACAGACACCATCACAACCAAGCAAACACATTTATAACCCAACAAAAACCCTCACAACTCACCAAAACCCCTCACAATTCACCCAAAACCCCTCACAACTCAGCAAACGCTCTCACAACCCAACCAACACCTCACAACTCACCCCGCATTCCTCGTTTTCAGCTCCTCAGCCCCGGGGCAAACACCCTCAGCTGAATCAGCCCGCAGTAACTCCCCAGACAGGCCTCCCTGCAGGGTGGCTCTGCATATTTTCCTAATGGAGAGGAGCCTGATTATCCTAAGGGATAAAACCTGCAGCCCCACGTCCTACAGAGGAGCCAGCGTGGCCTGTGGAGTCCCCCAGAACCAGTGAGGCAGAGGGCACAGTTTCCTGTCCTTCCACCTCTGTGGCACTGAGGGACCTGCTTGCAAGGGTTGAGGGACACTCTGCTCTTCACAGCAACACCAGGAGGTAAATCAGCTTCACCTCTGCTTGAATCTGCCTGAAAGCAAAAGTGATCTGTCATTTGTAGAGGGAGTGAGGGTGCAGGAGGAACCAGCTTTGCTCTCCCCTCTGGCAGGAGAGGGTTGAGAAAGGCAGCCCAGCATGGGCACCTTCCCTGCATCCCAAGGGTGGTGCTTGGAAACTCAAAGCATGTGCCAAGCCTTACCAAAAAGCCACAGCTGAATCAAAGCAGGCCAGGAGGAAAGTTCTTCTGCTTGGCATTGACATCCTGACCTCACGACCTCCTTTAAGAAAGCCAAAAATGCTCCCAAGTCTTGAAGGCTTTACTTCAGCCATGTGGAAGCTACATCATGCCCCAGCAGGCTGTGAAGTGGTGTCAGTGGTGAGGGATACACACAAAACACGGTCTCTGTTGGGAAGGTTGCAGTCCAGAGAGGACTTTTTACATCTATTTTTTGATATAAGCTGCCCTGCTTGCTCCCTCCTGCCTTCTCCTCCCTGTCCAGCCTGATCCCAGACCCTCCCAGAGCACAGGTCTCCCAGACTGGGTTAGATGATGCATTTTCTAAGCATCTGCAGGTCTCGTTACCAGCATCCACACAGGAATAAATTCCAGGGTCCCTTCCTGTGAGCGTGTGAGGAGAGGCAGGGAGAGAACCAACCCCTCCGTGAAAACAGAACACAGCAGACCTGCAGTCCAGCTTTCCCAGCAACTGGCTCTGTGGGGAGCTCTGGTTTCTGCTCTCATGAAGGAACCTCCACTCCTCTCTCTCTCCCTATAATGATGCTGCCTCAGCCCTCCAAATTTAATTACCAGCTAGTTATACATCACATCCAGTGGCTTGGTCCTGGCCAGGGCTGGGTGTCACCAGTGCTGAGACCAAGGAATGTGTTCCTCTGTGCACTGGGGGGCCTGAGACCCCTCTGGCACCTCCAGCTCTGCATCTCTCACAGGAAAACCAGAAACCAAGAACAAGCCCCACAACAGAGTGGGGACACCATTGTCACCATCCCCAGACCACGGGATGCCATTCCCAAACCTGGCTGAAGGAGGAATGGGGAAGGGAGCAGGTCGAGGAAGACGCTTTCTTTTTGGCACATCCCTCACTAAAAGGTATTTGCTGATAAGCTGATAATCAGGTGGCCTGGCCACCCCCAGGACGTTAGACCTTGGTGCTTAGAGAATATTTGATCATGCAGTATCTCCATTAGGAGTTTGTAATCCGCTATCACAGCATTTGAGAGCCATCTGAGTATAAGGAGATTTTTATTAATGGTTCATGAGCCTAAAAGTCAAAATTGACTCTCAGAGCAGATTTTAACAGTTTGTGTGGGATTTATATATTTATCTATCTCTTCACCACCTCTTCTCCCCCCAGCCCTGCCATCACCTCCCTCTGCTTTGCCCCAGCACTGAGGTGCAGCAGCAGTAACAGCAGCAGGGAGACACCAGGCAGCCCCAGCAGCTGGAAATGGCATTTCTCCTTCCCTTCTGTCTTTGTCTGTCTTCTCTCTTTCTCCCCCTTTCCCCTTTCTCCTTTCCTTTCCTTTCCTTTCCTTTCCTTTCCTTTCCTTCTTCCTCCCTTCCTCCTTTTCTCCCTCCCTCCTTCCTCCCCCCTTCTTTCCCTCTTTCCTTCTTCCCCTCCTTCTCTTTCTCCCCTCCTTCCCTCCCATCCCACTTCCTTCCTTCCCTTCTTTTCCTTTCCTTCCATTTCCTTCCTTCCCCTCCCACACCTCCCATCCCTGACCCTCCCCGAACACATCCCAGTGCCTGCCCAGCCCATCCCAGCCCTCACACCACGCCCTGACCCCAAGGAACCCCATCCCTTCACCCCAGTACAGCCCCTCTTCCCAGCCCTCTCTTTCTAACCTTCCCAAACCCAAACCCGTTCCCAACCGCCCAGCCCTGTCCCCTCCACCCCCCAAATCCCGGGTGAAGGCAGTGCCAGGGGTGTGAGGGGGAGTTTGGGGTGTTCCTGTGCCACCCCACCCAGCACCAGGTGGTGAAGCTCCACTGCTTGTCCCATAAATCCGGCTTTTTTTTCAGTAAATCTCCCGTCTCCTTGGAAACTGGCAGTGCTCCCCAGCCCCGGAAAGGCAGCACCCCAAAAGTTATCCCTATTTTGGGGCTGCCTGGGCTGGCTAGGGCTGGGGGGAGCAGAGATGCTGTGGCTACTGGGGAGCACTGGGAAGTGTGGGTTGGTGCTGGTGGGGAGCGGGCAGGGAATGGAAAGGGATATTGGGCAGGAAGGGCAGGCAAATGGAGAGGGAATGAGACAAGGAAGCAGAGCAGGAGCAGGAGGGGCTGAGACAGGGATGAGCAGGGAGCAGGCAGAGGTGCTGGAACCAGCATTCCGGGCAGTTCTAATGTTATGGTTATGCTCAAGATTTCCCTCCTGTTTTTCTGCATTTCCAATTTTAGGGAATTTTTTTTCCCCTCTCTGGTGGGAAATGTCACATTGCAGAGCAAGTAGAGGATTTCCTTGTGTGTGTATTTTGGGACAGGACACCTCAAATCAAACACCCTCCTAATCAGCTCTTTGCCCCTAAATCTGGCTTTCCACACCAAACCAACGTGGTGTCCCCAGCTTTTCCCCAGATTTTATTGGATCCAGGATTGCCTACCGCAGCCTGAGTTCAGAGGAAATGAATTCTACCAGGAGATGTAAAACATTAAAAATTCAAAAGGAGTTAAAACACTCTTTACAGAATATTTTGTATTTGCCAGCTCACCTTGGGATTTTGCCCTTTGCCCACGCATGTGCCCATTTAAATTAAACTCAGAAACAAACAGGGAGAGAAAATGTGGAAAGTACAAAAAGCCAGGGAAAAATCAGAGCAACTCCTGCCATGAATTAGCTTTTTCTGATAAAAATGAGCACTAGCTGGAGGAGCTCATCCCTGACAGACAGGGAAATGCTCAGGAAAGAAAAGTAAAAGATAAGATGGGGAAAGCTAAATGCAAAAAGAGGTTTTAAAGAGGCTTTAAAAAAAAATTAATAATCAAAAGCTCAGGAAACAAAGAGCTTTTCCAGGCAGGTGGGATGCTGCGCCCCAGTTCAGCAAGGACTTGGTTTTCTGGAGCATCTTTTGCTCGGATAGATTCTTTGGGAGAGCAATAAACTTTGTTGATTTGAAGCAAATCAGCAGGGAAATGGAACTTTCCGCGCTGCAGCTCGGGAGCTGCCGGCGGCGGGGACACGGCTGGCGCTTCCCAAACCTCCCCTGCGCGGCTCCTCCCGCCACAAAAAAAAAATAAATGAGAAAATCACCGACCGGCACGGGCTAACGCCGGGCAGCACAAAATCTCTCCTTCCCCCGGAGCTGTCTGCTCTCCAGGCTGCTCCCTGCTCGTGGTGGCAGGGGACACAAAGGGCACCGTGAGGAAGGAGCAGTTTGCCGGTGCCCGTGGAAGGGGCGGTTCGGGATGCTGGGATGGGGAGCCCAGGGATGGCTGGAGAGGCACCACGGCCGTGTCATTGCTCGTGCTTCCCCAGTCCTGGGGACCAAGGCGTGGTGCTGGTGGCCCTGGGTGACTCACGGGGCACTGGTGACAAGCTCTGGGGGACAGTGGGTGACAGGGAGTGGGATGGTGGGCGGGGGTTTTCTCCAGCTCTTTACCTTTCCACAGTTCCATTATTTTGCTGTGCTAAGTGCAACCCGAGTTCAGGGCTCCAGCAGCGGGAAGGAGAGAGGGAGAAAGAGGGAGAAGGACAGAGAAAGAGCCACCAAGAGCAGGGATGCTTGGGAAGGGCCTGATCCTGCATCCTGGGGCACTGTGGCTTCAGCTTGTGAGATTGTAGCTCAAGTACTTGTCCCTCTCCTTCCCCAGCACCTCTGCTCAGAGCATCCTGCCTGATCCAGGTTCTCCCTTCTCCTGCCTGGAAAGTTTGGGGCTCTCCCCAAACACACAACTGGGGATTCCATCCCCTGAGAAGTCACAGAGCAAACACATCCCTCCCTCCCTCCCCACGACGCCGTTCGGCAAAGCCGGGGTGGGAAAGGTCACGCTATCCAAGGTCTGCTTGTAATTAAATACTTTGATTAAAAATTTCAAAAATAAAATAACGCCCCTCCTTGATTTTGCTTCCTTCACCTCGAGGAGCTGCCAGCAGAACCCCTTTTGTCTCAGCCCTGCAGAAGCAGCTGAGACCCTCCTGGTCCCCCGTGCCCAGCTGCACCCGAGGACGGCATCGCCCCTTCTCCATCACTCGCCGGCTGCGATTAAAATGGAAGACAACCATCAAGTGTGCTAGAACCATTTTAATATAATTATACATATCTGCCAAATCCAGGAAAAAAAGGTTTATGCATATATATCTTTTTTTTTTTTCTTTTTTTTTTTCAGTTAACATCTGCAAGCATAAACGACAATGAATTTCTCGGTTTAAATTCATCCAGGTCAGAGCAACTGCCCAAAGTCCTGTTGGGTTTGATGGTTACTGCCGGCGTGGCCAGCAGTAAGTGAGCTCCAGAGGAGTTAAATGTCCTCGAGTGGGGTATTTTCGGTCTTTCCTCTTTCATTCAGAGACAGTTTGTTGTAAAAAGTTTCAGTGCAGTTCACCTCAGGTGAAAGGCGATCGTGTTTTTTGCGTTTTTCTTTTTTTTTTCTTTTTTATTGTTTTTTTAAATATATATTTTTAATTTTTTTTTAAAGATGATAATAGGTAACTCAGTTGCTCTGAATTTCACTTATAATTATAACCTATTTAAATCACAGCAGAACTCTCGCTGGTGCAGAGTTCAAAGTTGCATACAATACAGGAGATCACAGTTTTGAAGTCTAGCACAGATTAAAAACCACAGATGTACCATTTATATAAGACACACACTGATTGTCTCTTAAAAACTACATATTGACTCCTTATGAACATTATCTTTTTTTTTCTTAATCTTTAAATAAAGTAGTGCAGCTAGGACAATCAGTCACACAACCCACACAGCCCTGAACCAAGTTCTCTGGGTACCAACTTCAGCAAGTTGGGCATGAAACAGTTGGATGAGCTCGAGAGAGAAAGAAAGAGGGAGGGACAAAAAGAGGGAGAAAAAGAGAGATGTTGTCCATTCTGAATATTTTAACCGAGGGTTGGCTAACACATTGGAAACCTCTGGGTGAAGGATCATCTTTCCACGCACACACAAAAAAAAGAAATAAAAACCTAGACTCTTTTTTTTTTTTTTTTTTTTTTTAAAACTGGCCCACAGGTGGGACGATCTCCCACCTCTTCCAAACAAAGAAACCCAACAATTGGCTAAAACTAGAAAGAACACAGATGGGTCTGTCTGGTTTCTGCTCACTAGATGATCTGTCCGTTTAAGGCCTTCCTCCTCCGTTTTTCCTCTTTATTATTCCTTTTCCAGAGCGTCTGAGCAGGAGATGAGTCTGAACGGGATCACACCAACACTGTCCCCCTCTTGTTGCTGTCGGTTTTTTTTTTTTTCTGTTCGTTTGTTTGTCCGTGGAGTTATTTTTCTCTTTAATTTAACCAAGACCTGACTAAAACTGGAGCGCTCAGCCCAGCCTGTTCGTTCTCGTCGCGATTTCTCTCGGTATCACAAAGGTTCTTCACAAAACCTGGAACTTCCATGACGATGTCTGGTCCTTATAATCCAAGCAGTCAGCATTGAAGTTTAACTTCCAGGAGGCGGTTTGGTCTTTATAATCCAAGCAATCGGTGGTGGAGTTAAAGCCCAAACTGGAGGCTCCATAGCCCTGGGTGGAGAGGGAGGCTGGAGACTGGTTGAGGTGGCTGGTGACCGCGTTGGCCCCCATGGGGCTCAGGGTGGCCCCTGGCCCAGGGAGCTGGTGGTGCATAGGGGTCAAGTAAGATCCACAGTCCATCCCTCCGAAATAGGAGGTCGATCCGGCGTATCCTTGGCTGTAGCCTGATGCCTGGGTGTAGGTCATGGGATAGGATCTCTGCATGCAGGAGGAAGAGGTGGACAGGGGGTCTGAGAGCGGGGAGATGGACGCCGGGCTCCAGATGGACACGGGGGCGCTGCTGCTGGAAATGGTGGGGACTGAGGTGCTGGAGGGGGGAGTGAACTGCCCGCTGGTCCCGCTCTCCGAACTCACTTCCCGGGCTGGCGAGTTCTTCTTCTTAGCTGGCCGTACCTTGTTCTGGCCCCCGTTCTGCTGCTGCTGCTGCTGCTGCCGGCACTTGGCTCGACGGTTCTTGAACCACACCTTGAGACAGAGACACCAGGGAGGGAGAGAGAAAAAGCCCGGGGTTAAGGATGCACAGGCAAATCCAAGGCGGGAAAGATGGTGGCAGGGAAACCTAAAACTGTCCCCCGAGAGCAGAGGGTTGCAGGCTGCTGCAAAGAAAAACTCTGGGGCTCCCCCTCCCTGAGATCATTAGCAGGAATAACAAGTGGAAATCACAAATCAAACTCCTTAATAAGGTCACTTTTGGGGGAGAGGGGGAAGCATTCCCTCTTTGCTGTGTGCCAGCTGGGGACCCCCAGGAATCACTGTTTAGGGCCTATTGAAGTCGAGCCCTTAATTAGAAACAATAGAACATCAGAAAGGGAGGGAACAATTAGGGAAACAGAGGCTTGGGTTGGGGAGGGGGGTAAAGAGGTCTCATTTACCCTCCAAACAGGCTCTCTGCTCTCACCCCCTCAAACCATCTTCACCTTCCCTTAGCAGAGCCCAAGGAGGCTGGCTCTGGGGAGGTTTTGTGGGGAGGAGGATGGGGTTTGGCATGGGGGTATCCCAATCCCAGGCACCACGGGAACGCGGCACCACACAGCCTCGGGAAGCCCTGCCAGGAGGCAAATTGGAGGAATGGCTTTGGAGACGCCCTGCCCCTGCTGCTGGGGTGTTCTACATCCCAGAGGGGGCAGGACTCTCCTGCTCTGCCAGCAGCACCTCCAAGATGCTGCCTGGATGGGTTCCCCGTAGGCTTCTGCAGAGGAGACACATCCCAGCCCCCGGAGAGGGGTTCCCTCCAGCAAGGCAACCCCCCCCTCATCAAAGGCCCCTCAAAGCAGGAGGAAGTCCCCAGGGTGTACTGGTGTGAGCTGGGATCCCAATCTGGCCCAGCTCCGGGGATGTGGTGGTCCCTGGGGAAGGGGGAATCCTTTGAGGCTTCCCCAAATACCCACAGGACAGGCTGGGATTTGGGGGTGCTGGAGATGGGCATGGGAGGTTCAAGAGCTGGGATCCAGGATCTGCACAACACCCCCTCAGTGCAGAGGGAGGAAGGGGGGGCACATTCCAGCCCTGGGGATGCAAAACGCCACCACATCCCCTCACTGAACCCCCACCCATCTCTGAGCCTCCTTCACCGCACGAGAGCTTGATTTGGCTTCAGGACCGAATCCATCCCCTAACCCAGTCCCCTGGTCTGGCACAGGCCAGTCCAACCCCTCCATCCCGTGGGGAGGGGGAGGGCAGGCGGGGGTCTCCGGAGCCACTCCGCTTCCTACCTGCACTCTGGACTCCGGCAGGTTGATTTTCAGGGCCACCTCCTCCCGCATGAAGATGTCGGGGTAGCGGGTCTTGGCGAAAAGAGCCTCCAGCACATCCAGCTGCGCCCGGGTGAAGGTCGTGCGCTCCCGCCGCTGCTTTCGCGGGGTGGCTGCGAACGGAGCCAGAGGCCCTGGCTGTCAGTCAGCGGCCCCTCAGACCGCCGTGTCCCCTCCAGCCCCCTCCCCAGGGGGGCACCCACATTCCCTCTCCTCTCCCAGGGGCCCCGCAGCCCCAGGATCAGCTGCGGCAATCCCAACTCCGCATCTCCCCTGGATGCGCTTGGAGCATCTGGCCCCCATCCCCAGCACGGGGGTCTCCCCTGTTTGCAGCCCCTTTCACAGATAAAAAGTTGGGGGTGAGGAAGAAGGGAGACAGAGGGACCCCACGCCCTCACCCACCCAAGCCAGCGTGATCCCTGGGCATGTTGTGCCTCCAAAATCCCAGCGGCTTCTCCTCCGTGGAGCAAAAAAGGGGGAGGGAAGAGGGAAGAAAAACGTGGCTTACCGGGATAACCGACGGACGGATGCAACAAATCCATGCCCGAGGTTGTGAGACTCAGGCCATTGACTGCATAAGGTGGTTGCTTAAGATAAGACATCATGCTAAAGTTGTGGCGGGGAGGAGAGTTGGCCGAAATCCGGGCGAGGGGGAGCCGGCCGAGCGCCCTGCCTGCCCCGGGCGGTGCCTGCAGGAGCCGTCGGGCGTGGGGGGGCCGCCAGGTGCCTGCGCAGGAGGAAGAGGAGGGAGCAATGGAGGGATGAAGGGGGAGTCAAGCCAGATCGCTGTCCCCCCACCCCCCACGCTTGTTATCCCCGCAGCCTTCCCCCCCCGTCAATCCTCCCTCTCGGACCCCAGCCGGATTTGGGAGCTGGGAGAGACTGACTAGATAAACGCACCTCTCCCCAAAAAGGGCCAGGAGGGGAGGGAAGGGGGGGGTACATCCCAGCCAGTAATTACTACCCGAACAAAACCCCCCCATGCCTTCAACTGCCCGCATTGTACGGCAGCCGCGGGCATTTGCATAGGATTCCCGGCCGGGCACCGGCTAATTGTCTCAAGCAAAACTTGATTGGGGCCATTGGCAGACACAAAGAACCCCTCGGCTAAATAAATAATGCAGATAACAAAGCCCAAGGGTGAGAAACAAAGAAACAATTCAAGAAACCTATCTCTCCACTAGTCTCTTGCAAGGACTTTAATTATCCCAGGTTTGGGCAACATTCAAACCTTCCCCCCTTTTCCCCTTCCCCCCGACGTTGCTGCATTTCAGAGCTCAAATGCCCGCTCGGGAAGAGCCAAACTTTTCTGCTCTCCCGCCATCAGTCCACGTCTGCAGTAATTTCCACCGGCCATTTGCACCTAATTAGTACTCCGGGTAATTAGATTTGGAGGCAAGTAACAGATTTATTAGGCTTTCAAGAAACTCTTGATGACGGAGCTGAAGCTAAACAAACACCTCGGTGGCGAGCGGCCCCGGGACAGCCCCGGCGGGCGAGCGAGCGGCTCCCGGCTCCCCGCTCGGGCTCTCCGGTCCCCGCTCGCTGCCCCGACGGGACCGGGCTTTCTCAGGGGGGACCCAAAAACCCGCTCCGCCAAAAAAAAAAAAAAAAAAAAAAAAAAAAGTGTACGGCAAGGGGCCAAACCGAGACTCCGAAAAAAGGTTAAAACTCTTTTTCCCACTGAAAATATTAAAAAAAAAAAAAATTAGAGCAAAAGCTTGCCCTCCCCTCCATTCCCAGCGGCCGTCGGGAAAACGAACTCCAGCACAACTTTCTTCCCGAAACGCCCCAAAACGCCGTGTTTGAGCCCAGCCGACTCCCCGGGAAGGCCGAGCGCTGCCGGGGGGCTCCTGCGGGACCCCCCGGCCCCTGTGCACCCCCTCCAGCGCCGTCGGTGCGGGCTCTCCGCGGCGCGGAGTTTCCGCTTCTCCCCTCGGGGAAGGGATTTGCCGAGCACAAACGCGCTGAGCGGCGGAGGGAGCGCGCATCCAGCGCGGGGTGCGCACGGTCGGGCCTCGCTTTTAGCATCAGCCCGCTGGGCGAGGCCGAACGGGGACTGTTCTACCGAGGGGGAAGCCCCGCTCCGGGGCCGTGCGGCTGCGGCCGCTGCTCTGTTCGCCGCGCAAGGTGCGCGGGAGAGTAAAGGGGGGATGCTGCCCGCCTCAAAATGAGGAAACAAACAAACAAACAAAAAATAAATTAAAAAAAATAAAAGGGGGAAAACTAGGATTAAAAAAACCCCAACCACAACAACAACAAAAAGAAAAAAAGGCGCAAACACCTCCTCCCGAATA
>VZTR01010038.1:216728-249070 GCA_013400775.1 Chaetops frenatus | reverse complement strand
GGGGGATTTCCTCCTCTCAGCCACCTCCCGTGGGCAAAACTGGCTTTTTGGGGTGTCCGGGTGGGGTGCGCTGGCAGCGGGGACAATGCGGCCGGGGGCTGCCGCCCCCTCCCCGCAGCCTCGGGCCTAATCCCGGCCGTTCCCCCTCCGGCAGCTTTTAATCTCCGCCGGGGGGAGGAGAAGGAAGGGGAAGGTGGAGGGCGGGCGGCGGGGCCGGTGCCGGTGCCCAGCGGCGAGGGCTGCCCGCCCCGGGCGCGGTCCCTGCCCGGCCCCGCCGCCGCCGCAGCTGCCGGCCCGGGGAGGGGAGGGACGGAACGGGGGACGGGCTCGCACCGGGCACGGCGGGGGCCTGGGAGGGCGGGACAGTGCCTGGCGTCTCCCACAGACAGACAGACAGATGGACAGGGATGTGCCCAGCATCTTCTCACAGACAGACAGACAGACAGACAGGGATGTGCTCAGTGTCCCCTCACAGACAGACAGACGGACAGGGCTGTGCCCAGCATCCCCTTACACTCGGACAGACGGACAGGGCTGTGCCCAGTGTACCCTCACAGGACAGACAGGGCTGTGCCCAGCACCTTCTTACAGACAGACAAATGGACGGGGATGTGCCCAGCATCCCTCCAGACAGACAGATGGACAGACAGGGCTGTGCCCAGCGTCCCCGCACAGACAGCCATGGCAGTGTGTCGCTGCCCCCCCCGACAGACAGACGGACAGACAGACAGACATGGCGGTAGGACGGGCAAAACCGTGCCCATCCAGCACTCTCAGACAGACGGACACGGAGGTTGGATGGGCAGAGCAATGCCCAGCCGTGTCTCACGGACAGACAGGCGGACAGACAGACGGACGGACAGCTGTGGCCCAGCAGCCCACACAGAAGCGAGCTGCTCCGGCTGGGGCCACCCTGGTGAGCAGAGCTGGGGACAGCCCAGGTGGGGCCGGGCTAATCCCCAGGCAGACAGACAGACAGACAGACAGACAGACGGGGCTGTGCCCCCTCAGCCCGCCTGGCAAAGGGATGCCCCACTAAATCCCAGGCAGAGCAGGTGGAGCACGGCTAATCCGTGGCAGGGGCGGGCAGGGCAGGGCTGTGGTTTGTCCCGTGTCACCTGGCCGTGCCCCCCTGGCTGCCGGACAAACAGCCCGGCACCGCCGGCCGCGGTTCTGCTGGGACACGCGGGGCCCGAGCCGGTCCCGCAGCTGGGAAGGAGTTATGGGGTCTGTGACCATCCCGGTGGGGGCTTTTCTACCTGTGAACAAACATATCGATGCCATTTCCCTGCCTGTAAGGGCAGGGAGAGGCAGAGCAGCGGGGGCCGGGCCGGCTGTGGCCTTTAGGAGCTGCCCTGACATCCGCAATCGGAGATAAAAAGAAAGTTCCCGCTGGTTCCCTTCCAGACAAATGAGCCTGGCCGGGTCTCTTTGCTCTTTAGCAGCATCTGCCCTCGCTCTGCACCTGATTTCTCGCAGGAGCCTTTCATCTCCCTGCCCTGCCTGCTCCCGCAGCCCCGGCTGCTCTGCCCGCGGGCTCAAAGGGACTGGGAGGATGCGAGTCCCCCGGGACGGGGCTGTGCCACCTCCTCCCTGCCACCATCGCCCGCCCGAGCGCGGCTCTTCCCACAGCTCCTGCGCCTCCTCGGAGGGCTGAGTGCAAAGGGATTTTTGACGGGAGGAGAGGACTTTCCGGGGCTTTCGGATTCCTGTCTGGAGACAGCCGTGCTAGGGGCTGTCACCTCACTTCTCTCCCAAGGCTGTCCCTGCAAAGGGGACAGTGGCAACACACGGGTTGGTGGATGTGTCTGGAAGGCAGGGATGTGAACCAGGTGCAGCAGGGTTTTCTGGGGAATTGTGTCCGCCTTCTGCGTTAGTTTTCCTGCTGTTGTTGTGGGTAAATCTGATATCAACAGGTTGTTGAGGAGGAAAGAATCCCTCCTTTCGTGTGCACTCACTGACAAACTCTGACGTGAGGGCCTTTGGTGGGAGGTTTCCTGGGACAGTAAATGCCTTCTGGGTGGAATTCTGGCCATTTCCCAGGGGTGTCCTGTCCCCACACCTTGCTGAGGCACAGGGCTCAGATCAGTTGCCTGCACGAGGTTGCCGGGAGCATCCAAGATGCCCTCAAGCTCCTGAGACCCCCACTCCAGAGGACTCACAGGAGATGTGTGCCCCTCTGGCTCAGCAGCTGGAAGCCAGCTGGGACACCCAGAGACATCTCAGGTGCCATTGGACACCTGTATTTAGGCAACAAAGCCACCTTCACTGCCTGAGCTGCTCCAAACTGTGATGGTCGGTTCTTCAGGTCCTTTCTGGTGCAAGGTGGCACCTCTGTTACAGCTTTTTGCATCCACAGGTGAAATGCAGGAGCCTGTGGGTGACACAACCCTGCCCATATATTTTCCTGAACCCGCTGTCCATCTCTCAATGCCTTGTTCAGGTGGACCAGTGATGATGTGGCAGCTTGATTAATATGGCAAGAGAGGTCTGAGCCCATGAGGTGCTGGCAACCCGATTAGTGAGAGCAAAATCCTTCTGAGGTCCCTTGGCTTGGCCATCTGAAGTGTATTCCTGCTTCTTGGTGTCTGTCCAGGGAGTATTTTGGATGTATGGATGTACACAGGTGAGATCTGGAGAACATCCCCCAAACCCCGAGGTGCTTCTCTTCCTGTGTGCAAAGCCAGGGCCACCAGGGTGAGGTGCAGGTAAGAGAATAGATAAAATATGGTTGATTTGCAGCTTGATGTGGCAAGGGGGGACTGGCTGCAGGTGCTCATTTGAAGGAGATGTCCAGGGCCAAAGCTCTGGCTCATTTTTCTTCTCCAGTTCTCTGGGATCAGTGGCTCATGCATAGGAAATATTCTGGGAGAAGGGAAAGGGCTGAAACTGCTCCTTCAGCCCTGCCTCTGGCTGGGAGGAGGAGGCTGAGGATGGAGCAGTGATGGGGCTGGCATGTGTGGGAGGTTGTGTGTGCAGGAGGCTGGAGCTGGAGAGGTTCAGGTTGGACATCAGGAGGAATTTATTCCTGGAAAGGGTTCTTAAGCCCTGGAAGGGGCTGCCCAGAGAGGTGGTGGAGTCCCCACCCCTGGTGGTGTCCAGGGAAAAACTGGATGTGGCACTCAGTGCTCTGGGCTGAGTGACAAGGTCCTGACAGTCACAGGCTGGACTTGATGATCCTGGGGGTCTTTTTGAACCTCAATGAGTCTGTGTTCACTTTCAATTCACCAGTTCACGTTCTTATCTCTGGTGAAATGGAGGAAAGCTGCAGCTTCAGCCCCATTTTGGTTCTTGTAGGACTTTTCAGCCCTGGCATATTTTTCTTGTATCCCACCTTGCTTTTGGACTATCTGTCAGATTTTGGGCCACTGCTCCACATCTCCAACCTGTGCAGGGAGCTGGGAGTAGGTTCCTGTTACTCCATAATTAGGACATTTGCTGTGATTCACTCTATAGAGTCCATAAATCCACGTGTTTGACATCTGATGGGAAATTTGGAATAAGCTGCAGTATGTCTTTGTGTAACACAGTCACAGGCTATGTCAGCAATTGAAATGTTTTATTGAAATGCAACTTTCCAACACTTTTTGACATAAGCGTTATCGAGAAATGCAAATTATAGTATAATAGTATAACAATAAAATTGCTCAATTCCCCTTAACTCACTGCAGCTCTTTTCTGAAGGAACACTACAAAAGGAAGAAGGTCGATTCCTTTCATATAACTAAGGACTTTTAAACCTTTTTTAAAGTACATTTTTAATAAAATATTCTATTTTCATGCTATCCTCCTGCACTGTAGATAGTTTCAGCCTCTGTGCTCGGATTAATTGTTACAGGAGTTATTATATAAAGCCTATTAGATAAAAAAGAACTAATATAAACACCACTGGCTGTATTTTACCCTGCCCTTGCCATTTGAAAAAACTTCCCAGTGGCTGATGTATGAATTATTTTCGATGAAACACAGGACTTTTAACACTCCAGATTTTCTATGTGCACTAAGATCACAAATCCATTTATTAAAGTAAATAGAAGTCCAAGGTGTTTCTGAAGCAGGCAAGCTAATTTTAAAGCCCAAATGGGTCTTCATTTTGAGAAAAAAAAATATTTCTGAGAAAGAAATCCAATGAATATGTTTGGGTTTTATTTTGTGGCACCAAGCCTTGGAAGTTCATATATATATTTTTTTTTTACTTCAGATGTAACCATTTTGTCAAACCTGGGCACTACTCAAAATCTGGAAGGAAAAGTCAGTCTGGAATGGAAATGGCAAAATGGTTTTGAGAAATGCAGTTGGACACCTTAGAAAAATGTGAAAAAAAGGTGAAAAAATTATTACAGATTGGGAAAAAATGTTTGACCAATAATCAGGTATTTATGGTTGAGCCAACAAGAGAAGGTCATGCTGAACAAAACTCTAGTTATTACTCTGTATACTATGAAATACTTCAATAATCATTAATTATGCATTTAATCTGGCACTAGGACATCCTGCCAGTACTAATGAATTAATTCTCACCACACCTGATGACACAGGGAGGTTTTATCTCCACTTTTCAGGAGTGAAACTCTCCCACAAGTGAAAGTCAAGCAAAGAGCTTGCAGGGGGACTGGTCTGGTTCCTCCACCCCTTTCACACCCTCACACTGATATCCCTTTTTCAGGCTTCAAAATCCCATGAAATAACACCCACAGCATCTGCCAGAGCAGGAATTTCAAACTTCACTTCCACAGTCCTGGACAAACCATGATTTAGGTGGTTTAGAGACAAATGGCCAACTCCACAGGATGTCCCAGAGTGCTAAATTTCACTCAGGTTTAAGCTGAGGATGTGTAAAAGCTCATGTGGCTGCACATCTGAGGCTGATCAGGAGTGCAAAAGTACTTGTTCCAAAAGACAGCCTCACACCCATTGCCAAGGGCTGCTTTAGCAGCCATGGTGGCATTTTTGGGATTGTCCTGTGCAGGGCCAGGAGTTGAACCTGATGATCCTCGTGGGTCTATTCCAGCTCAGGATATTCCTTGACTCCATGGTGGGCCTGGACTTGGAGGGAACTCTGCTGCACATCCAGACCACACAGCTTCAATTGGCTTAATTTGGTTGCTTGCCTTAATTAGGACCTCACTGGGAACCAAACTGCAAATTTATACCCTGGGAATTTCTCGCTTTGTGAAAGATGGAGGAATATTGAGGGATCTGTCCAGGTTTGTTCCTGAGGATAACTGAGCATCCTCCTGCATCAGCACCTGCTCCTGGCACACAGGATATCCTGGGTTATATGAATGAAGAGCCTTGGGAGTTTTCTCCTTTCATTGAAATATTTTCTTCTTCCTTTTGGGCACTAAAATCATCAGTGTCCCAGTTGGGAAAGTGGAAAAGGGCCTGGCTGTTGGTTTCTCAGGGGATATGGCAGCAGTGGCTGTGGAAGTGGCTCTGGATGTTCCTTCCTCTTGGAGAAATTTTTTACCCCTGTGTGTGGCTTGAGAGAGGAAAGGTGAGACCAGATTCCAAATTTGTTGAAACCATCACAGATATTGCAGCATGGATCACATAATTCCATTTGTTTGTCCCAAATGAATACTTATAAATCCATCAAATTTAAGTTGGTATTTTAATTATTCTGTGTTTCCTCACTCTTGTGATAAACACAGCTTTTACATTTCCCTTTTTTAAAATTTTTTTTCTAAATTTTCATTTTTTTTTCCCTTTAGGGCAGCAAACCCTCCCGACTGAATCCTTATAAACACCTTAAACCACCTGGTAATGCTTCTCACTCACAAAATCCTCCTCATATGATGCCCCTATGTGATCACCTGGCTGATCCCACAGCTGGGATTTCCCTTTTCTATGCACACAACTTTTAGCCTGAACTTCTTCATAAATTCTTGTTTGGGTCTTTCTTGGAAATCTCATCCAGTAGCAACCCACTCATCTGCTCTAGACCTGAGTTTCTAAATTTTTCTTCTCTGCAGTTGCAAAAGGGGCTTGTCTGGCTGATGGAAAGGTCAGTGCATTAATCCTAAATCCTTTGGTGGGGTTTTCAGCACCATCCACGTGGAGCTGGGGGGAAAATGTGTTTTCCTTTTGGTGACCAAAGCAGAAAACTGTCAGGATAAAAGTGGACTATACAGAGCTGAAAACAGATTTTTTTTTTTTTTTTTTCAGATTTTACAAGCAACCTAAAACCCCTTGGAAATGTGATTTTGAATCAGTCACAGACATCATGCTTAGCTGACACAAAGTATTTTATTTTTATCTCATTTAAGAATTCTATTTAGTTTGGTTTTTTGATAGGAAAGTGCTCTTTTAAAATAATAATGATAAGTTTATTTAGAAGAGGTAAAAAAACTCCAAAACAGCCCCCCCACCCACCAAACTATGGGCATTTTTGAAAGCAAGCATTCCTCAAAAGAAAATCCAAAGGACTGAAGATTTTCTTCTTTCCCAAATTTCCCCCATACTCACAAATAGTTTTGAGTGGCATGACACTCAAATTTTCAGTGAACTTACCCTCTATCAAGAAACAAAATAATAGCTTAGTTCTCCCCACATGCTGTGACATCCCTTAATTCCTTAATTGCTTTAATATGAGTGGGTTTGGGTTGTGTTTACACAAAATTTTTTAAAAACGTGGAGTATTGTGCAAGTCTGATTGCTTCACTGGTGGGGAGTGGGTGAAGAAGGGGGGGAGCAGGTGTGAGTAAAACACCTCATCCCTGCTCAGAGCCTGGCACCCAGCAGCTTCCATCCCAGCATCCCTGAAAGCACCACCACCTGCAGCTGTGCTGCTGACAGTGCAGGGGAAGGAGGAATTTACCTTCCCCAATCTGAACAGGCAAAACTTTTTTAGAGGGGGAAAAAAAAAAAATCAGGAGATATTTTGATTAATTGAATATTTATAGAAACAAAACCGTGTTAAACATCAGGCAGGGTTTTTGCTGGTGCAGCATCCCGAGGCTCATCCCTAAATCCACAGGTACATCCCTTTTGACCATCCCTCTGAGTGAGTGAGTGAGAGGTGTGGCTTGTGAGGCACGAATTTCCACTTCAGAGATTTGGGAATGCTTGTTTGATGGGAGCAGAAGGCAAGTGGAGGTACCAGCAGTGGGGTTTGGGGAGGGAGAGCCACATAACGTCACTGAGACAAGGCCAGAGCAAGCCAGAGAGTCCCTGTGCCCTTTCCCCACCAGTGACAGAGGCAGGGGTGACTCTGATGTGATCCAGGAGCGAGGCTGCCTGCTCCCCTTGCCAGGGAGCCAGATGCTGCTGCTTGGAAAGCCCTCGTCCACAGCTTGAGCTGGGCTCCTGTCATTGCTGTCCAAGGAGCACTGGCCTGGCCTGCTGGGATGACTGGGATCCCAGATTCCCACCATCATCTCTCCCCCTCCTGAAAAATTAAAGCCATAAGAACAAAAATAAATCCATCAAATAGAGATTTTATGCCTCCCCTTGTTGTAATTAAAGGTCTTAAAAGCACAATGGAAACCATTGTAATAGAATGAAAAAAATATTGCAAAATGATGGCAGTGGAAGCCACCCTGTAAAAACCTCAAACCTCTGGGTTTGTTCCTCTGATGGCTGAACATGGAGATAAAACAAATATTTTTTTTCTGATGACAGCAATTAGGACATGAGCAGCCATGTTAATTAATCAGTTTATGTAATAAACCCATCCTCAGGTTGTGATGGCTGTAATGGGTGAGTGGGACTCCTCACACTCCACTCAGAGGCACCACACTGGGGATATCTCCAGTGTTTTAACTTGCTGGAAAATGTTTTCAGAGGAGTTTGACCTTGTGCATCCTTAACTAGAATCCTCTGATTTCAGCTCATGTGAAGTGGCTTTTTTGGCACCGTTGGGATTCTGGATGTAGCCTGGCAACACCAAGTTGAGTTTGAGTGTAAATTTAACAACTCTTTTCAAAGCAAAACCCTGGCTCTCTTTGGAAGGGGTTGTGTTTGGCACACCAGGACCAGTTTTGCAGCAGCTGTGGAGCAGAGCTGCTCCTTTGAGTACACAGCCAAGACAGGTGGATCAGGCTCTAGGTGCCCACAGCTGCTCTTCCATCACTTTCCATGTTATTTTTCCAACTATGGAGGGCTCAGCTACTCCTGTGGCTGACACATCTTGCCTTGCTCAGTCCTGGCTTTATTTTTAACTTGAGCTGTACTTGCTGGGTGCTTGAAGAAAGGAAAGGAAAAGTGGAGAAAAAAAAGCAAAGTTTGCTTGTGAGTGAGACAAGCTTAATTCCACCTAAAACCCTTTCCAAGACAGAATTGAAACTAAAGCACAACATAAGGCAAAATTGCTGCACTCATTAGGTTTGCTGCTGTTGGGCTGCTACCTTCACACTCAGCCCAGCAGCTTTCTAAGCAATCAAGTGTTGCCTGATTTTAAATGAAACCAGGAATCCTTCTCTGTCATTATTTCCATGGGGTTTGGTCATTGTTCAGCTCTGACTGTGCTTTTTGAAGTGCTGAACTCGTGGAAATGGCCAATGTTGAGCCCGACCTGTTACCTATCTCCATGCTGTAGACTAAGAGAAAAAAGGGAAGGAGAATAAAACTCCAGCTGGCTTAGGAGGATTTGGAGTCTTTAAATGGAAGGAAGTGGTGAAACTTCCAGTGTTTTCATCTGGAACAAGTGCAGAGGTTGCTGTAAGGGAAGGCAGTGCTCGTTTTTCACCTCTCTCTGCTTTGCAGGCAGTGAGTGCTCCTTGTCAGGCTGATTTCCTTGGTCCTTCAAGGTCTCTTTCCTGGGTTGTGATTTCTTTTTTAGGGTGTCCTAAGTCATGCTAGGCTGAGAAACTGCCTGGATTTAAGATGTTGTATTACACCAATGCCCCTTTAGATTCTATTTTTGTGGCAGATTTCAGCAGCTTATACCCCTGGTTAGTGAGGCAAACCCATGAAGAACAGGAGCCATGACCTGGGGGGGGGGGAAAGCTGCACAAGGCACAGCTTTTCCATTCATATTTATTTATGATCAGATGTGGGCTGGGAGTACTACATTTAAAAGGAAATGGTTTGTGCTTTTAATAAGGCTCTTCACCTACAGCTGTTCTGATCTAACTCTTGCATTACCCACTGCCTTTTCCTCACAGTGTTGTGGCTTTATGGTCTGCTGGCTCATGCATCTTCTTCATTACTTAAAAAGCCTGATTGCTTTACAGCAATCTTTCTGCAGAAACAAAATGAATGTTATTTCCATTTGCTTTTATATTCCTATATATAAAACACAAAAGTGTTGCTGTTATTAATTTAATATGGAGAGCCTCTTAAAATGGCCCAAGCATCATCTGTTTTATTAGTGCCTGCTGGATAAAGCTTCCACATCCTACAGTTACTTTGCTTCTGAGGATAAGACTTCACAATATGCGCTGAGATTTTGATAAAATCTCATCAAAGCCTGCTAAAAGATCTTTATCTATTTTGATTGGCTTGATTACATTGATTAATGAAACACTGGAGGATTTTATGTGATGGGATTAAATAATGCAATTAGTTTTAATAATTTTTCTAAAAAATAGAATTAGGTGGGAACAAAAGGGAAAAAAGAGAGCAATGTTCTGCGTACTGTGTTCATGATAAGTCATAATTCTTTGTTTTGCCTCTTGGAACAGTGGCTTTTCACAGACCTCAGATGCAGGAATGCTCAGGAGGAAATTTAAGTGAAGAGGTTAATGTTGGAGTGAATCTTAGCTCACCAGTGTTTTACAGGCTGGTTCTCATGGCAGTGTTAGGAAGGAGCTGCTGGCACACTGAAGGTGTTGTTTTTCTGTATTGGCCTCCTCCTCATTCATTTCTGGTTGTTTGCAGGAGGAAGGGAATTCTGGATGAGAAGAACACGTGTGTAATATCAGTGGGGTAAGAATACTCAGTAACGTGTGGCAAAAATCTGAGGTTCTGTGTAGAGGACCTAAAAGGGAGATGGAGAGGGGCTTTGGGCAATGACAGGACACAGAGAAATGGCTTCACACTGCCAGGGGGCAGGAATGCATGGGATCTTAGGGGACATGGGGAATTGGGAATTCCTGTCTGGGAGGGTGGGGAGGCCCTGGAATAGAATTTCCAGATTTGCTGTGGCTGCCCCTGGATCCCTGGCAGTGCCCAAGGCCAGGCTGGACAGGGCTTGGAGCAGCCTGGGACAGTGGGAGGTGTCCCTGCCCATGGCAGGGGGTGGAATGGGACAACCCTAAAGGTGTATTTCATGATCCCATGAGAGTGGATGGTCACTCCTCAGCCACGCCAGTGTTTGCACAGACACACTTTGTTATCAGACAATGAGAAACAGTTCTGGTGAAGAAATTTTTCTTTGTATGCAAACCAAACCTCCCCTGGCACAACCTGAGGCCATTTCCTCTTGTCCTGTCCCTGTTCCCTGGGAGCAGAGCCTGATTCCCACCCTAGCAGCACCCTCCTGCCAGAAAATGGTGCAGAGCCACAAAGTCCCCCCTGAGCCTCCTTTTCTCCAGGCTGAGCCCCTCCAGCTCCCTCAGCCCCTCCTGCTGCTCCAGACCCTTCCCAGCTCTGTTCCCTTCTCTGGACAAGCTCCAGCCCCTCAATGTCTTTCTTGAGGGGCCCAAAACTGCCCCCAGGATGGGAGGTGCCCCAGCAGTGCCGGCACAGGGGACAATCCCTGCCCTGCTGCCTCTGGTCCCTCTGTGCTGCTGACACAAGCCAGGACAACCCCAAGCGTTAGCACAGGAGGTCCAATCTGGGCTCCCCCTCCTTTGCTCCTGGTTTCCCTGGTTGTGCAGCAGCCAGGGCTGATTTCACCTGGTGTTTGAGGGTTCCCAGCTGCCAAACTGCCTTTTGTGATCCATCCTGGAACTCTGCTGGGGCAGAGTGCCATTGCTGGGGGTTTGAGCTCTTACCAGCCTTCCCCACACCTAGAACACCAATCCTAATTGCCATTTATTTTTCTTCTCATCTAGCTGTATCTCTATATCTTGTTTACTGTCACTCTGCACTAAGCTGTTACTTCAAAGCATTTGCCTTGAATAATCACAATCAGTAAACTGCATAACAGCTTTGTTAAATGCACTGCCTCTTCCCTCGTGGTGTCATTCCTGGGAAGAAAAGACAAGCAGGAGTGGTGCATGTTGAATCCAGATCTGATTTCAGAGATAGCAGAGGGCTGAAATGTGTAAACTCAGGCTTTAGAGAAGTTTGGGACTACATTTTTTTATTTTGGGATGTCCTTTGTTCAGAAGCAAGTCCTGAGTGAATCAGTGCCTGAATTCTGGCACAAAGAGACATAAAAAAACCCCACAATCCTCAAAAAGGAGGGTAAAAATGATGTGGAATTTCTTTTCATAAGCAAAAGTTCTCTTGGCATGTAAAAAATTAGCTCTGTGCTGCAAAACCCAGTGCTTTGCAGACTGCTAGAACAGGCTGAGAACAGACTCTGCAAGTGTCATCCCTTTGGGGCTGTCAACAGAGAAAAATATTCATCCCCTGAGGCTCTGTCATGGAGCAAATATATTAACTAGGAAAAATAAATTATATTCTTTCTAATAAAATATTCAATTGCTTGTTTGTTCTAACAAATACAAGAAATGGAGATTTAATCAAGGAAAACAAGACTTTATATCAGACCACAAGGTATTCTTGGTTAGAAGTCTGTTAATATGCTTGAATAATTCCTGTAATAGTAAAACTGAGCCATCCAGAGAGGGCTGATTTGGAGTCACAGCATTTGGGGAGACAAAGAAATAGCCAAATTAGCTCCTCAGAATCGTAATTTATCGAAGTTTAGCTAATGTCTCATCTTGGACCCCGTCAGATTCATGTTTCAGGTTTCTGCTCTGCTTGTTTGTTTGTTTGTTTGTTTGTTTGGAAAAGCAGACGGGGTAATAAATTGGTAAATAATCAAAGTAAAGAGGGGACTTAACCTGGTTGGGAGTTTCTCCTGATGATTGTTGTCTAGGAGGGCAATTTCCCTCCTTCCACATATCAGCTCTTCACATTTTCCTCATCACACAGAGTTCCTGTCATGCAGGCAGACTGACACGGGCTCTCAGACTGAGAACTGGCACACACAGACACCAGCTCCCTCTGTCTTTCCCCCCCAAACCCCAATCCCCCGGCCCTTCCCCCTGCCAAACCCTGCATTGTTCCAAGCCCTTGCTCCAGCAGACTGGAAAGCCTCCACCAAAGTTTTCACGAATAACATTGCAAATTTTGGAAGCAATCCAGAGCCTGTTTGAAGATAATAGGAACACTGAGCACTAAATAACACACTGACAGAAGACATGACACCATGCTGGCAGAAGACATGTGTGCATGACTTTTACAGTAACCAGGGCACTCATGGCTTGGGAGTCAGAGAATAGCAGAGGAAACTGTTGGGGGGAAAAAAAGGCCAATTTTTTAATGTCTTGTGACTTTAGATGGAGATAATGATGGTATTACAAGTGTCCTTTGCAAAAAGCCTCTGTGCAGAGGCTGGAGCAAGATCTCCTGGTTATTTGATATTCAGAAGTCACGTGGAAATTCCTGGTGTAGACATTGGATAGGAAATTCTGCTAAAAGGATCAGCTCTGAAAATTAGCAGTGATGGATGGTGTAGAAAGGCAATTGATGGGCTTTAGAGTCACCACATGATGGAAAGAAAACCTGGCCATCTCCATCTCTTCCAGTTATTTAGAATGTCTGATTTCCCCCTATTTGCTAGTCTTTAATCTGAAGTCTGTGTGCTTCTGCATGTCCCACTTCATAGACAGAGAATGTCCAAGCCATCTCCCAATGTGTTAGCTCAATGGAAATTTCTAGTTAAATAATTGTCCTGGAGGGGAAAACCAAATGCTTATCCATAGGGTTTTCTGGAATCTGTGTCTCAACTCAGAAACCCTCCAGAGGAACACAAGACTTCAGAGCAAGCCCTTCCCAAAGCTGGTGTGATTTAGGTACTTCCATGCTACACTCAGCCTAAGGAGTTCAGCTGGAGGCAGTGGCAGGTCAGAGACTCAGGTCATGTTCTTGAATTATGGCCTGGTCAGTGAACACTTAATATTGTGTCTTCATAGGTAGGAGTTAAACAAGAGGGAAAAAAAAGGAAAAACATCTCAAAGTCGTGGACTGTCAGTTCTCCTGTGGGAAAAACCCTGGGACTGTGGCCAGGCTTGAAGCTGGACATTGCACAAATACTCAGATGGGTCTGGAAGGCTTCTCACATTGCTAGGCCCAGACTAAACCAAGGCAAGGGCCTGGTTTTCAAACATCCCCAGCTCCCAAACTCTGCCTGCTGCTCTAGGAGAGGCACTTTGTGATGTCCACCAGCTCATGGTGCCCATTGGGTGGTGATGGGGTGGGCCATGAGGAAGGATCCTGTCCCACTGGGTGTCCCTTTGGTGACACTGTGATGGTGAGGGGGCTGAGAAGGGAGAACACTTCACCGTGGCGTGGAGCTGCTTTATCTTTTATTGCTTGTACAGGATCAAGCACTTTCACTTCAACAGGAGATTATTTCTGTTTGAAGCCTTAACCATACACTGTAACGCTTAGATATAAAAAGGGCACGGAAGGCAAAGCATGGAGGAATTAAATTATATGTTATATATGCATGCAACAGAATGAGCCTTGTGCGAGCCCCATGTTGGCTGTGAATATCTGTTCCACTTCAGGAGAGCCCTTTCCTCTATTTATCACTATTTTCTAGTGATATCAGTGGGTGTTTGTGCACACTGTCTGGAAGAGGACTGAATTCTGCAGCTTTTTCTCAGGCGAAACCCCCAGCCAGGAGCAAAGGCTCTGATGACAGTCTAGAAACGTCTCTATTCACAAGCACTCTTTACAGGTGATTGCTTATGTATTAGAGATGCAAATGAGGGTTTTGTTTCAAATGAGGTAAATCTAAGATTAAACTCCCATCGAAGAGTAAATGTTCCCTTTACCTTTCATGTGTAGTAGCTTGAAAGGGCCTACACAACAATAAATTGCATTACAGAAGCTCCCACTGACACAACCATATGTTAGCAGTCTCTGTTTTGAAGGGTTACAGCTCGGTTGTAAGAATTTGCTGTGGGCTGAAATTTGGCAGTCTCTGCTGGGTAGTTAGATTTTAAAAGGGAGCTACAAATGCCTCCCAGTTCCTCACGAGTCATCCCAAAAAGGGCAGAGTAGGAAAGAGCAAAGCACATTGAATTTGAGTCTGGCGCTGACACAACCCAGAGCTGCCACCGATACGGCAAAACGAAAACGTGTGTGGTGGTAACATCCAGTCTGAACGCCTCCGCCCTTCGGGAAAATGTTAAAAAATGAGCTGTGAACCACAAGGAGGAGAAGAGCTGCCTTCTGGCACTGCAGCCTCAGCAGGTTGCAGCTCCTGAGGCTGTGGGAAGACAATGACCTGTGGTATTCAGGAACATGATCAGCTTGCAATGAGAGCCCCGTGAAAAGCGGGGGGTGAAAAGAGGAAGGCTCAAAGTTGAGGAGCAGACGCTGGTTGAGGGATGTTGTTTCTTTTTTTTCCTGTAAGTCCTGAGTCATGCTGCCTTCCCATTCTCAGTTCTTGGCTGTGAGGAGAGTGGACAGGCTTCCCATCAGGAGCAGATTCCTTGGCTGTCTAGCTGTGCTGGGTGTCCATGGGAGAAGGGAGGGTAGGGTAGAACTTTGTAATAAACCTGCTTAAAAAGAGGGAGGAGTGAGGAACACCAACCTCTCTCTTTACTGGATTTTTATTCGTTATGGGGTTTTGGTGCCTTTCTATGGGACTGGGCTGTTGATGGTTTGAGATGAGGAGAGCTCAGCCCCTTCACAAAACACATTGGGCTCCATGGGACAGGATGAACGTTCACATCTGCACAGTGGGCATCTGTGCCTTCTTCTAGCCCAGCTGGATGTACTTGTGAAATCACAGAAGATGGGGCTTGAAGGGAGGTCAGGATGCACCTGCTCCACTCTGTTTACAGATCACAGAATCCTATAAAGTTTGGATTGGAAGGGACATTAAAGACCATCAATTTCAAATCTCCTGTCATGGTCCCAGGTTGCTCCAAGCTCCATCCAACCTGGCCTGGAACATTTCCAGGGATGGGGCAGCCACAGCTTCTCTGGGCCACCTGTGCCAGGGCCTGCCCACCCTCCCAGGGAAGAATCCCTTCCCAATATCCCATCTAGCCCTGCTCTCTGGCAGTTTGAAGCCATTCCCCCTTGTCCCCTTGTATTCAGTGCTCTGGCAGGTGTGGATGAATGTCTGGCAGCAAGGCTTTTTTTCTTGAGAACCTTCTAAAGATATCAGTTATCTTGGTCTTGTTCCTGCTTTTGGTCCTGAAAATCTGATTACTTGGTGCCATTTGGATTTTCCTAGCTGGAAGATTTTAAAAAACTCACTAATCTTCAGGCATGTGACCAAAGCAACAAATTTCCTTCGCATAGAGTCCCATTAGACCACTTCAAACAAGGAACTGGAGAAAGACGTCTGTAAAACATGTTTCAGGGCCTGGGTAGGCAGACTTATCCTGTGGATATGCTCCTTCCTGGCTGCTGACTTCTCAGAGGATGCAGAGAGACTCTTGTGTGTCCTGCTTGAACAACTAAAACTGGGCTGGATGGGTCAAAGCCTGAGGAAATTCTCTGAATCTGTCTGGGAAAGCTGTACAGAGACATGGGCTGAAATTCTGTAGCTGCCTTTATCACAAACCCTGCTTTTCTCTCCTGAGTTGCTTTACAGGGATGATCTAACGTGTTGTATGAAAAGTAAAGAAATTAAATAGCAAGTGTTCCACTTGACCAAAAGGTCAAAGTCTCGGCGATTAAAACGCTTTGTTATTTTAAGATCAGGGAATGTCACGCAACCATTAAATACAAATGGCAAAGCTTCTGTGTGTGCTGACTGCTGAAGAGCCTTGCTCACTCTGTCCTTGGGGGTGCCAGATGAATCCTCTTTCCTGAAGCTGTTCCCAAGTCCTACAAATAGTTCTGCATGGATGGCAGGCAAACCAGCCCATACAGCTGGAGGGATTCAATACATTTTGTAGAATCACAGAATGATTTGGGTTGGAAGGCACCTTAAAGACCATCCAGTTCCAAGCCCCTGCCCTGGGCAGGCACACCAGCCACAGCTCCCCCTTCCCAGTTCCGTGTGAGCAATGCTGCAATTCTTGCACTGCTGTTTCTTGAGTGTTCCAGTGCTGTTTTCTCTTCTTGTTTTCTCTCAGTTAAAAATACCAAAACTGACATAAAATAGATGGACTTTATAAGGCAAAATTTTTGTTCTGGAAACGCCCCAGTCCTTGCAAGTGGATGACCAATGGATGGGGCAGCTGTTGTGCTTTAGGAATGGTAGTCCCCAGTTCAGTGCCCTAACCCTACAAACTACACCCCATTCTCTCCTGCTCCCACTTTTCCCCTCCCTCTGCCCACTGCAGTGGGATGGGGAGGAGAATTGAAGACACAGAAGCAAAGATCACAGGTTGGGGTAAGAGCAATTTACTGGAAACAGCAATAAGATAAGAAAACAAACAGTAACAAGAACAATTATAATGAGAGAAGGTACAAGAAAAGAAGACTCACACAGAAATCCCTCTGATAATAAACAATACAATACAGTTTCTTCTGCCATGAGAGGGAACCTGTTGTCCTTGGAAGAGAATCCCTTTCCCCTGGCCCCATGAATGAGTGAGTTGGTACAGAATACCCTCTGAGTCCTGGCCATGCCCCTCTTGTCTACTGCCAAAATTAACCTGTCCTGGCCAGAACCAGGACAAGACCCAACCCAAGACTGGCTTTGCCTTGATTTTGACTGGACTTTGCAGATCTGTAGAGCAGGGACTGAGATGTCTCTGACCCACACAGTGCTGGGATACAACTGTGAGACATAAATAAATGCCCACAGAAAGCTGGGATGATATACTTAGCTTTTGCTTCTATCTTTCCACATCAGGGAAATAATAGGATGGCATGTCAGTGGATTAATGAAGTATTTATTTTATTTGTCAGTTTGCAAATATCGTTATCCAAGTGGGTCGTGCTGCTTTGGACTTTAGGTGGTGTTAGATTTGGCTTTAAATGATGAAGTCCAGGACACTGATGGATGAGAATGAGAAAAGGTCAGGAAGGTCATTTACAGTTAAAATAAATACCTTGAAGTTCAGATAATTCATAATCCTGGCCCTCAAATCCTGCCTGTTATAGAAATGCATTTAACAATAATACTGACCTGAAATAAACTCTTTGAATTAACTGTTTTTTTCAAGTGTGTCAGACAGAGCTGGAAATTCAGGGACGATGAGGTCTGAGGTCCCAACAAAACAGTTTCTCTCTGCTGGTATCCCCTAACACACCCTGGGATGTCTTCTTTTAATGATAAAATGCTTCTTTTTCAATTCTACATGCATTTCTTCCCCAATGGATTCTTGAAATTGAACTTAATCTTCTGCTGTGAAGAAGATATCTGAAGGGTCAAAGGAAAGAAGAGAAAAATTATATTTTCACATGCATTTTTTTTATATGAATAAACACTTGCAGAGCTTTATAGCCTGGCCAGAATAGAGCTGTGGGGAGATGCTGAACTCTCCTCCTTTCTCTCTGCATTCCCATCCCACTCTTTATTTTCCCTTCTGCTTAGGGGGAAGAGATGCAAAAAGAGCAATTTGTCCTTTGCATGCTGTTTTGAGAGTTGAGGGAGTGTCTTGACTCGCTCACAAAATGATGAATTATAGATTCATTGAGCAATAGGGCTGGAAGGTGCCTCTGAGACCTCCAGTGCTGGAAATTGCACCATCTCACCAGATAATCTGTTCCAGCGTGTCACCATCCATCTGTTAAGCAGAGGATCACAGCATCAGCTTTTGCCTTGGGCCTCCACTGCTGGGCAGGCCAGGGCTGCTCTCTGCTGAACAGGAGATTGGTGAACCTGCTCTGCTCCTTGCACATGGATTATTTGTATTTTGGCACTTGTGCAGGGCAGACATTCCCGGCCAGACCCATGGTATTCACAGCTGGCATAAACAGAGCACAGAAAGGGTATTAGAGAGCCCTCTTCATCCTCTTCCTTCTCCTCTTCCTTGTGATGGTGCTCAGGAGATGTGGGTGGGATGTTTCAGTCTGAGGAGGAGCAGCTCAGGGAGTTGGGGGGGATCAGCCTGGAGAAAAGGAGGCTCAGGGGAGACCTTCTGGCTTTCCAAAACTCTCTGGGTTCAACCTGGGATTCAGGCTCTGCTCCCAGGGAACAAGGGACAGGATGAGAGGAACTGGACTTAATTTGCACCAGGGGTGGTTTAGATTGGATATTGGGAAAACTTTGTCACTGAGAGGGTTGTCCAGCCCTGGCACAGCTGCCCAGAACAGTGGTGGACTGTCCATCCCTGGAGGGATCTAGAAGCCATGTGCATGTGGCACTTGGGGATTTAGAAGCCATGTGGATGTGGCACCTGGGGCCATGGGTGGGTGGTGGCCTTGGCAGTGCTGGTGCAGCAGTGAGACCCAATGACCTGGGAGGTCTTTTCCAACCTCAATGATCCCACGATCCCTTTGTCTCTGTCCTCGATGTCTGAGATGATGCTGCATGTGCAGACAGGACAGGGAAGGTCAGGAAACTTGTCCCACAGTGCAGTGTCACCTGGTGGGACAGAAGCTGCCTGAGGCTGGGTCACAGGGGAGGATGCAGCTGTGGTTTGTGCTCCTTCTTCTCTGGCTGCACTTCATCACCAGATCCAAAGGGACACGGATGTCCATCTGCTTCATCCAGTGAGAAAATGTATTTGCACCAACCTGCCCACCATGGCAGTCCCACAGTGGGGCCATTTCGAGCTCTGCAAAGAAAAGGCCTCTCCAGAAAAACAGAATTTATCTTCCCTTATTGCTTTCTAACCCAATACAGGACATAATTCCAACACATTCCACAGAACAAGTGAGACTCACCCCAGCTGCCTCCTCGCTGTGCAGATTGTGCACTATTTATACATTACACACACATGCTATTTAACGTACTTCTCATTTTTTTTAAGAGCAGCCAAAGAATCTTTTGCTAACACAAATCTTATTTTCACATGTGGCTTTGTATAATGAATTTTTCAAAGATTTCCACACCTACTCTAAGTGAAATTATATCTTGGGGAAAGTATAGCTTGATTGTTTATTCTGAACCATGTTGAAGCTCCTGCCTCTCCTGTTTTAATCTAAATTGCTCTTTTGAATGTGTTTTATATTAGAATTTGGAAACAGATACAGTTCTTTTATTTTTATTTGTTCTCCTTTTTTTCAATTATTTTTTTTTTTACACAAAAGGCTTGAATGCACATATATTATTATGGCTGTCTTTTTGCCATTTACAAAGGAAATGTACACTCTGACAATATCGCGTGCACCAAATCAATGAAATATCCTGTGTTTTCTATTCATTAAGCCCCTAAAGCACTATGCACAAATTCCCTCACTTTAATTACACACCTCAGGGATGTGCAGGCCAAAAAGGAGGCAGTCAGACAAAAAAGCTTGGTCTCTGCCAAAAGAGAGAAAAAAAATTACTGGTAAACATTTATTTTCAGCGGGGAAATCTGCTATTAATTCATATAGTGACTTTCCCCAGCTGAAATAATGAGGAAAGCCAAGTGAACCAAATGTTCACAGTGAGCAAACATGAACAGTAGGAAGTCAGCCCATCTTGTATTTACATGTTTATTCCGTCAGCCTTTGAAGAACGTTTTCACAATTATTTTTTTTGTGTGTGTGTGTTGAGTGTCAACGTTTGCTCACACTCCTGGGAAGGTGGGGGGTGACTCATTAACAGTGAAAGGAATTGGATCTCAAAAAGATGCCCAGATTCAGCCTGGCCCATCTGGAAGAGAGGGTTAAAATTGTAGTATAACAGAATAATAGAGTGATGTGTGTTGGAAGAGACCTTAAAACCCATCTTGTTCCAACACCCTGACATGGGCAGGGACACCTCCCACTGTCCCAGGTTGCTCCAACCTGGCCTTGGACACTTCCAGGGATCCAGGGGCAGCCGCAGCTTCTCTGAGCACCCTGTGCCAGGGCCTCCCCACCCTCACAGGGAAGAATTCCTAATTCCCAATATCCCACCCATCCCTGCCCTCTGGCAGTGGGAAGCCATTCCCTGTGTCCTGTCCCTCCATCCCTTGTCCCCAGTCCCTCTCCAGCTCTGTTGTAGCCCATTTCTTAAATACAGAGGGTGTCTCCAAGGATCTCCAAGTCTGAATGTGCCCATCTGAGCTGCAGGAATATTTGTTCTGGAGGTGCTAGGTGTGCAGGATTTTTTTCTTACCTATTGAAAATGCTCGTGCCACCGAATATATTCTCTCTCTGCTGTGAGGATATTCCAGCAACCTTTATTGAGTTCCTTGCTTGGTACAAGACCAAACCCAGACCTCACACAAAATATGAGCTGTATTTGCCAGTACATGAGCTAGACACAAAATGCTGCACCTCAAGTGTGCTTCAGCTCATCAATACTGACCAGCAAGGCCCCTGGGGCTTTGCAAAAGGTGTGTGTGATGGTCACAGCCCATGACAAAAACAAGAAGGAAACAAAATTCATCATTTTTTGGACTGTCACCTTCTTCAAGCAGGGAAAATAGTTTCTTTATTGGAATGTGCTAATAAAATATCTTCTTGACTTCTGTTCCTCCTGGAAACCCCCAAGTACACCAGGCTATTTTCAATAGCATTTTGTGATATTGTATTCAGGCTGGGCAGAAATCCCTTGGACTGCAGAGGAAGCCAGTTGTGTCTTCATTTTAAATTGAATTTTTTTGTTTTCACAGTGGCTCTTGATGGAGCTCTGGGTGCTCTGCACCATGGGCAGAACACAGTGTGGTTGGCAGGCTGATGTGGCTCTTTATCCAGAGCAGGGAGGACAGTACTGGCATCCCTGAGTTTTGTTTAGGAAGGGAGCATGTTCAGATATTTTCAGGACCAGTAAGTAGTCATTTGAAAGACAGTAAAGCAACTTAAGCAAATTTCTTCACTTTTTTTTTTTTTTTAAACTGGGTGGGTAGGCTTGTACAGTGGACCAGAGAAAGTTTGTGCAAGTTCTTCTACAAAAAACCATGAATATCAAAGAATATTCTGGCAGATGTAGCTCAAGTATCAGGTATCCACAGGTAAAAGAGTCAAAAATCTCTTGCAGGCGCTAAAGCAGAGTAAGTTTAACTATGGGTGATGGTAAACAAATCTGTTTATGGGTTAGTGCCTATGGAGATCATGAATATCAATGGCTTTCTACTGAAGTGGCACGTTTTAAAATGAAATTTTTGGATTTAAATGAAAAGCATCAGAAAGGAAAAAGTGCATCTGGGCAGAGATGTAGATGGGTAACAGTGTCTCTGGGCTGAAACTTCCTCGTGATGGGGTTTGAGATGCTAGCAGGATTTTTCTGCTATTACTGGGAGGTTTTTATCCCTTAACCCCAGTAAGTATAAGCTAGCATCACTCCTTGAGTATTGCTTTTTTGGAATTAGCATCTACCAAAGCCCTCCCTAAATAAATTTTTAGCAGATACATCATTTTTGTTAGAGATGAATAAATGAATAAAATGTATGCACCATCTCTCTCTTCTTCCTATTCTATAAGAAGAAGCAATGCCCTATTAATTTTGACAGACAACTTGGCATTAGCCACTTTAAAATCCAACATGGAATAAAGTTCTGCATTACTAGTCTTTCTACATTTTTGTCAAGAGATGAGCATTTTGCCAGATTTTTTAATAATACGCCAAGAGCTTTGTCAGTCAGTTTGTTTAGCTCTGCGTGGTTATGCCAGTATTTTTCAGCTCTCCTGCTGTGTGTGCCACTGCCCTTCACTGCTTTTCTAGCTCCTCCCCTGCAATTAGACAAAGTCAACACAGCAGAGTCAGGCTGAGCAGCCCCGAGGTACCTGCAGCTCTCAACCGTCCAGATTCCCAGTCCCGACCAACGGGCTTTGCTTATTCACTGCACCACTACCTCAATTAGGACTTTTTATTACATCTCAGCTATTTATCACGGGCACAACAGATGGAACAGATAACGTTAAACACGCCTTAAGTCCTCACCTAAGAAGAAGGAAGGGGTGTGTTTGTGGGGGGGGAAATTATCCAGAAAGAAACGGGAGAAAATGCGTAAGGCAGCTTGCAACCAGGAACCAGTTACCATGCCTACTGAAGCCTGTTCTAAAGAATGTGTTGGCTGACACACAGAACTCAATGAAAAGATGAAAAAAATGTGCAGGCAATACTAGTTTGGCAGGGATGGTGGGGAATCTGAGACAGAGCTGCTGGTATGGAAGGATCTCACTGCATGCAATTTGCAAACATGCCAATTCAATGGCATGTGATAGACACTAGATGGAATTTAAAGGTCTTAGGGTCTTAGAGAGCTGGAATTGCACAAGGAAACTGTGGGTATTAAAAATAGCAATCCTTTTCACCAAACCTTGTGCCTCAGATTTGAATTCAACACTGTTGAGAGAAATCCCTGCCATCTCTTCCAGGCACGCTTGAAGAATTGCCTGGATGTACCTTAATTCTGCTGTATCTTTACATCCCAGTAAACACACGGCACCAGTGCTGCTGCATTTCCAAAGAAATTCCCAGGGCTTCCTTTGTGTGTGTGTGTGTGTGTGTGTGTGTGTGTGTGTTTTGAAAGGGAACTGGCTGCCCAACAGGCTGCAGCTTCAGGCAGTTAACTTTTTTGGGATTTCCAAATTTTTCCTGGTGGGTGGGGAGAAAGGGCAGTCAGTCTGGGAAAGGGAGAGGAAGATTGATGTTAGGGCTGAATTTTTTGAGCAGGGTGGTGCAGATGGTTGGGTTCAAGTGCTTCAAGTGATACAAGACTGTGAGTCCACCCTTCCTTCCAAATAAAAACCTATGCAAATTCCAATGTACCGTTTATAAATGTCCTTTAGGTTTTGTAATACTGCTCATCCGTTGGTTTTTTTTTGTTGTTGTTGTTGTTTTTTTAACATATATGTATGTACTTGTGTGTATTATTTTATGGTGATAAAGGTTTGAAAAGTTGTGGCACATGACTGAGACCTTGGAAAAGATTTCAGTAGAAGGGGAGTAAAGCATTTCTCAGTGTCTACTTGGTGGCTTTTTTCAGCTCTGCCAAGATGTTGTCTTGGTAGAGGGCCAACTCCCAATTTCACAGTTTGGATTTAGCAGCAATATTTTTGGGAGCTGTGGTGGTTGCAGGGGTTTAGGTCAGTCTGTCGCTGAGAAAGAGCCATGCCACTCTTTTTGGTTTGTGCTGGATTTGAACTGGTAAAGCCATGTTTGCTTGGCTCTGACGTGGTCCACGTTGATCTGCACTGAAATTTAAGGGCAGATCTGTGTCTGGTGTGGATGGATGTTCCTGCTTGACACAAAACAGAATTTCACATCATGGTGGGGCAAATTCCTGTGGCAGGAAGCTGCCACATCCTCACTCCTGCCATCATCATCGGGCCCACCTGATGGACCTGATGGATTTCCTAGACAGGAAGGTTTCTGCCATCCCCTCTGCACAGGGACCCCCCTTCCACAGGAGCAAGGTGAATATCCCCAGTTAGGAGATGCTCTGATCTGGCTGATGAAGGAAGCACAGCTCATGCTTCATTAACACCAAGATGGCCAGTTTATGTACTCATCACTCTCATCTTTTGAAGACAGATTCATGAACCTTTATCCACATTTCCTTGGCTATGAAAAGGGTGTGTTGCTCTCAGAGGCCGAGTGAGAGATTTGGTGTCTTCTGGAGGCCAGAGGAGGGCCTCAAGCCTTTCCTGACTGGCAGACATCCCCTCCTAGCCAAAGTGCACAAGGGTTCACGCAACAGCAAAGCTATTTTGGGTCCCATTTCACTCTTCTTTTGCTGTAGGCAGCCAAAATGCCTATTCCTGATGGCCTGAGGATGCCATCAGAACGCTGTGTTTTGAAATGGTGGGCACAGATTCATGGAAGGACTGTGTCTTAAATTCTGGGCTCAGTGGAATCAAATTTTCTTATACCTCCCATGGATGGGGAGACATGAGGTTGTCTATGTGCTGCTAATTGCTGCAAACCTGGTATTTTGAGAAATTTTGTGGAAAAGTAATTTTATACCTCTGTTATGTTGGTGTTACTCATTGGGAGAGTGAGGCTCTGTGGTGTCTGGGTGAGAAAGGGAGTCACAGATTTAAAAGCCAGAGGAACAACTGTGTTTGTTTAATCTATCCTGATATTTAATGCAGTCCAGAGGATGTCTATGGATTAATGTGTGTTTGGATTGGAGGATCTCACTTGAAAATATGTGCAGTCTGGAAAGTGAACTCTCCAGCAGTGGAGACTCCACTGCAGCACTTGGCCATTTGTTCTGCTCATTAATTCCCAGTCTGAGCAACCTGGCCTGGTGGAAGGTGTCCCTGCCCATGGCAGGGGGCTAGAATGAGGTGGTCTTTAAGGTTCTTTCCAACCCAAACCATTCTGTGATTCATGAATTTCCTCTTTATTTCAATTGACCTTTCCCACCCCAGATCCTAAGCCTGGTGCCTTTGAGGGTCTTGAGCCATTCAGAAGGAAATTTAGAGAGGCTAAAGCAGCTCAATGGGTCTAAATTCAGTTTTTTAGGTGCTGGATCCCATTATTCATCTTCCAGCCAGGCCCCTGATTGTCCCACTTCTTGCCATCTCCAACACCACCTAGCCAAGGAGCTTCTAATGATGAGTGAAATAAAAGCTGTTTATTCCAAATGCATTCAGGTGTTTTGGATGGCCTGTGGAAGTACTTTAGCTGTGATAACAAACTGTATTTCACAGCCTTCTCCTTCCTCTGCTGGGTTTAAGGCATGATGCTGGTGTAGGTGGCTTCGCACTCACAGTGTGGATGTGTCACCTCTTCAAAATTGATCTTTCAGCTGAAAACAGCTACAAGATGTGACAAACCCTGACACCTCAAGCAGAGGGGTAGCTGGGTGGCCAAGGGTCTGGTCAAACATGTTATCCCAGTGTGCTGAGGGGTCTGTGGGATGGCTGCCTCCAGCTGGAGAGCAGTGACCCAGCACAGCCCTTTACAGTGTTTGACTGTTTATTGGAGTGCCTCATCTTCTTTAGCTTATTAATTCTTCCCTCATAGCCCACTGTTAGGTAGGAATTGCTTTCTTTTTTACAGATGGGGAATTCCCACCAGGGAAGTTGCAGGCTGTATGCACACTATCTAATTTAGGCGCTAACTTAAGCCCCTGGTGTAGTTATTGGGAAGGAGCAGAGACTTTCAGAGAACCTGAGGGAGGGATGTGCTTCCCCCAGCTGCCAAGCAGCATCACATGCTCCTGTCTTAAGGATCCAATAAAAAGGACAAGTCTTCCTCAGAATTTGCTGATTTTCCCTAAACCACACCAGAGAGGACTGGTACAGCCTAGGCTGAAATATGTGCCATTTATTCTGAGCTTAAGAGCTATGGATCAATCTTCCTTTGGATTTATTTTCTACTAGTTTCAGGAGTGTCTTCTGTGATTGAGATCAGACATCTTTTAAGCAGGGATGTCTTCTCTGAAATGCCTAAATCACAGGGTGGGACTACTGATAACACAGAATATGAATAAAATGGGATACAGTCAATGACAGTCAACAGAAATTTGTCAAGAACAGACAATTTCGTAACAGTATAACAATTGTTAAAGGAAAATGCTGTAATTTGGATATGATAAGGCTGCATAACTTCACCAAAACCAAGTTGTCTGTAACCACTGTCAAAAAGCCACCACTGTACTTAGCACTTGGACTCGATGATTTTGGAAGATTTTTCCAACCTTTCCAATTCTGTGGAAAGAAGATTGTCCTATGTGGAGGCCTTCAGGAGTTTGCCCTTGTTCTACCCAGTGGAAGAGGGAGTGGTTACAGCTCTCACCCATCTGGGAAGGCCATACCAAAACAAACAATCAGAACTGGAAAGGTCTTGGAGAATTTGGAGCAGAGAGCCAAGAAGAGAGGGGTGACAGGAGCTGTCAAACATCTCCAAAACTGCTGTGAGGGGGCAGAGTCTGTCCTGCATGTCCCAGAGGCTGGGGCAAGAAGGAAGGGGCACTGGGTGAAGCCCTGGGGTTCAGCTTAGAGATCAAGAAACACTTCCCATGAGGAGAGACAGAGCAGACTGCCTGAAGGGGCAGTAAAGGCTTTTAGCTGCATGTTAGGGAAATATCAGCCTCAAAAATACAGGTGTACCCTGCTCTGGGGCAGAGGAGTGGATAGGTGGCTTCTTGATGTCCTCTCCAGCCTTGTTTTTCTGTAGTTTCATCGTACATTGCAAGATTATGTGGGCTTGGGATTTGTCTGCACAGAAACTTGCTCCATCCATCCCTTACATTCACCAGTATTACTAAGGGAAAGTAAATAGAACTCTTCAAATTCAGCCTGTTGTGCTTAAATGCTGCAAAACCTCATGGCTGAGGTGTTCAGGAGTTGCCTGTCAGTACTTGGGTGCAGGGGATGGAGGGTGTTGCATGGCCTCTGTCTGTGCCTGGGTTCAGTAGCTGGAGTTTGCAGGGCTTTATTTTCTTTCTAGTCCACTTCCTGGCTAACCATAAAACTCCAGACCCAGTCAGGTAAAGCCTGGCTCTATTTCAATCAAGGCATTGTGGCACGAAAAGAAAGATTTTTTGGGGTGTA
The DNA here is from genome assembly GCA_013400775.1 of Chaetops frenatus. Taxonomy (NCBI): domain Eukaryota; kingdom Metazoa; phylum Chordata; class Aves; order Passeriformes; family Picathartidae; genus Chaetops; species Chaetops frenatus. The sequence continues at coordinate 222,502 of VZTR01010038.1, read as the reverse complement.
TTCAATTGTAAGCTTTGATGAAAAGGGATATTCTGAGAGAAAACCATTTCAATAGCAGTCCTGGGCAGAAAAAACCATCAATACTAAACACAAAGTGGTAGCAATTCCCTTTCCCTTTCATGCAAGCCCTGATCCTACACCTGGGGATGCTGATGTGGGGAACCAACCCAAGGTGGGAGGTGTGCATCAGTTTAGCTCTGGCTAGAAGCAAACCACCACGGGGTAGATACCTCTGGGACATTTTTATTAGCATGAAAATAACCCTACAGGTGTTTTGGTGTCAGGGAAGTGTAGGAAACCTCTGTTGCACCTCAGGTTTGAGGTGCCCAGAGGCCTCCCAGCCCACACATCAAGTACAAGGAGCCACCAGCAGTTCTGTGCTTACTAAATGCATGAAGTGTGGCCATGGCACCTGGCTGGGGAGGAGAGTCAATCTCTGGGAGTTTTGGGGCACGTTTGGAAGAGATCAGGTCTTTGGGGGCCACCTTATCCTTGCAGCCAGCTATTCACTGTGCCCCACACAGCAAAGTGCCCGTGGAGCCAGTGGGACTAGGCCAGTGACAATCCCCCTTTGCTGGGTGCTGGTGAGGCTGTACCTTGAATCCTGTCTTTGGTTTTTGGACCCAAAATGGTGCTGGAGCTTGTCCAGGGAAGGGAATGGAGCTGGGAAGGGTCTGGAGCACCAGGAAGGGCTGAGGGAGCTGGAGGGGCTCAGCCTGGAGAAAAGGAGGCTCAGGGGGGACCTTCTGGCTCTGACAACTCCCTGCCAGGAGGGGACAGCCAGATTGGGGCTGGGCTCTGCTTCCAGGGAATAAGGAACAGGACAAGGAGAAATCACCTCAGGTTGTGCCAGGGGAGGTTTAGATTGGGCATTAGGGAAGAATTCTTCAGGGAAAGGGTGGCCAGGCATTGGAACAGGGTGTCCAGGGCAGTGGTGGAGTTACCATTTCTGGAGGGATTCAAAAGCCAGGTGGATGTGGCACTTGGGGACATGGGTTCATGGTGTGCTTGGCAGTGCTGGGGGAATGGTTGGACTCAATTATCTCAGAGAGCTTTTGCAGCCTGAGTGATTCTATTAACTATTTGCAGGGCAAAGATGTGAACTGGGTTAGGGAGCCAATTTAGGAATAGATGTTGCAGGAACATTCAGGATTTTGAATCCAGATCCCTAAAAAAGCCCCACATGAATGGGGCAACACAGAAGGAAAGTCACAGGCCTCCTTAAATTCGTACTGCCAGACAAATGTGACCCTGTGTTTAAGGTTTATGGATTGACTGACTTGACTGGTGAGTGTAGAGCCTGCCTGTGCAGTGGTATCTGCCACCAGACACCACTACCCGTGTGTCCTGGCAGAAAATGTCCCTGGAAATGGACATCTCCTTCCCTCTGACCACCTGGAGGCTGTGCAGCCACAAACCCTGGCCAGTGCTGGGAGCAGTTTCAAAGTGCCTCAGTCACTGAAGTGAATGTGAACGATGTTGACTTCAAAAAGAGCAGGATCAGACCCAAAGCCACTGGCTTCAAACGCAGTTGGGATTAAAAAAAAAAAAACCAACCAAATATATTTTGGGGAGAGGGTGGTGTCAGGAGGGCATTTTGAGTTAATTTCAGATTTGTTTTTGAGACCACAGCTGGGTGAGAACACTCCTTTGTGGAGAAACTGTTCTTAAATTAACCTGCAATGGGAGCAGCAGATGTAAAAGGGAAGCAAATGTATTAAACATCACTGTCTTGGACATCAGTTCTGAAACCGCCACTGATCACACTCCACTTCAAAGAGACCCTCTACCAGGGGCTTGGCTGGGAAGATAAAGCCCTGGCTATTTACCTTCTGACCTTGGTTCAAGACTAAATTGAGAATCTAAATGAAAGTAGTTTGGTGGTCTCAGCTCAATCCCTGGTAGACAGTTGTCCGTATCACAAAAGCGCCATCCCCAGTTTAGCACAATTTGGCACGGCCGGTCCTCTCTGCTCAGGAGACACCCTGGGCTAAATTAACACAGAGACTAAATTACATCTCATATGCCATCGTGGAGATGGCAGTCTTCGGAATGGTGCCTTAGAATAGCAGCCTGTGTGGACGCTCTCCAAACTGGCTTCTGGATAAAGAAATCTGCTTTCAGAGCTGCCACTTTCAAGCCTATTGCTCAAGCCAAAAAAAAAAAAAAAANAAAAAAAAAAAAGGAAAATAAAAGCAAATCACAACACAGGCTTTTTAGGAACTTGTGCTTAGAACAAGCATGATGATCTTGGAGAGATTAAAACCCACTTTCTGAGTTTTTATTGAAATAACTGAAATTCAAGGGATTATTTTCTCTTATAAAAGCATCCCATGAGCCACAACCATAAATTACCTCAATTAAATAGATTTTAAATTTTTTATTTTTTCTTACTACAAAAGCCAGAAGAAGAGATGCTGCCATACAAATGTGCAAGAAGGCAGTTGCTAAGCATACATATTCATCATTTACTCATATCTATCTAATCAATCAAATAGATTTAGTGCCTGATACCATAAACAGCTACAGTCATGTTTAAATAGGAGTAATAGAAATATTTACATTAAAAATACCTGTAAATATTGGTAGGACATGATTACCCAGCATATGCTAATATAGGATAGATATTTTGATACAGACAGCATGACATAAATATCAGATTTAGAGCCTGCATGTGCTGTGTGCTATGAAAGGTGCAGAAGCTCTGACTGGAAAAAAAGCCCCACAAATCAATAACGAGGTCATTACCACGAAGGCTGAATACAATGCAGGAAAACAATGTCATATCCTCAGTTTTACTCTAATTGTGGGATGCCTTCCGAGCGAGCCGAGGGGACAGATGGTGGAGCGGTTCCCATGCTCTGACTCCTGCTCACTTTCTGGCTCTTCCTCACTCTTTATGTCTGACTTTGCTCCCATTGCTTCAGCTGGATCTTAGTGTTTTTCAGTGCTTCAGGGCAGTAAAAATTAACAATAATAATTATTGCTGTTAGAGAGTCTGGCTGGACGTTGGAAGTAGTCTGAAGAGATCATTATAAGGCTCTTTATGCTTTTCAGCCTCCAAAAGCCTTATAAATGTTTCAGTTTTTATGGTGCCACTGAAAAACCAGAGGTATTACTGCGCACACCAGGAGCCTGGGGAAACTGAGGCACGAGGCTGCATTTGTCCTTACAAATAAATTACTCCACACATGGAGGCTGTGGCTCTTCTGTGCTAGCAATTAGAAAAATCCTTCTTTTCCTCTTCCCAGGAATACCATGGAAATAAGAGGAAAAATATTCTTCAGTGGTACAAGTAGTAAGGCAGCTGCTGTACTTAATCTGACAAGGTCAGGATGGGGATGGCATAGCAGAAATTGGTAAATGGCTGCAAATGAAGAGATTATACAAATTCATCAGGAAGGAAGAGAAAAATGCAGCTTTTAAAAGATTTTTTACATCAGAGCCAACACAAAACATTCACCTCCTCTGCTCAGGTGTTGCAAACCCTTACACCTGAGAGCAGCTTTTTGCACCAGGAATATTCAGAAGCTTTCAGCCTCTCAAAGGCATAATTACTCACAGGACTGGGATCCCAGCTTGTGACAGAAGTACTTCTCATGCCACTGGAAAAAAGGCCTTGCTCCAAATCTACTGAAGGTGACAGGAGGGCTCTCATGCCAAGGCTTTGGAGCAGCCCCTGCCTTGCTAAAGAAGCATGATATATTACACCCCTAATTTTCAAAACTGGGTGGCTTCAGTGCATCTCTGGGCCAGGCTGTGTGATGGCAGAGTTGAAGGCCCAGGAAGGATCGAAATGGCCACAAAATGTAATTTCTGCACGTGGAGTTATCTTCGTGTGGAGGGATGGTTTTGTGTGGTTTATTTTGCTAAGAAATAGTTCCAGTGCACCCCTCACTGGTCCCCATATGCTCTTCTAGACTGGTGTGCCATAAAAATCCCCCCTCGTGCTCTCAGAAACAGTGACCCCACATAAACATATGCTCCCCAGACAGCCCCAGACTTTGCAGCATAATAAATGTGTTTGGGGAGAAGCTGTGCAGGGCTGGTGGGGCTGATGCTCAGCCCCGGGCAGGATTGGGCCTTTTTGTACACATGGTGCTTTCACTGACATCAGTGAGGGTTTGGAGCTTGAATCCAAAGACATACATGGGGCTGGCAGGAGGCCGGGGCAGGGGTCTAATCTCCCCTGACTGTGCATGTGAAACCGCTATTAATCTTAATGGGAGTGCCACACACTCATCAAGGGAAGAATAGATGAAAGGGAGAATCACAATAGATCATTAGATTAAGCAAATAAATATAAATGAATATTCGTTTGGCCTTTAAAAATATTTTCCTTTACGGGTAATGCAAATATTGGGAATGTTCTTGCAAATATAAAGCCCCTCGGATCATCACCTTCCTCCTGTGAGTAAGTGAAGAGTAAGAGAGAGAAATGACACTTCTGCTCGTGCCTCTCTTGGGGTGTTGAAGAAGACCCAGCTCTAAAGCACTGAGGGCTTTTAACACACCATGGAAAGAGGTTTTTATTTTTTCCAATATCCTATTAAAAAACTTACGATATTCTTCTTTATGCCTTGTGTAATTTTCCCCACAGAAAATGGGTGACAGGATCCTTCCCCCAGTTTGTGCCAGGGTTGAGCCCTGCAGAAGGAACAGTGCTGAAGGAGGAGGAGGAGGAGGAGAATGAGGAACAGGGCGGGTTGGATGTGTGGCAGCCGAGAATCTCTCCTCCATGGGATTTTCATCCCTGCTCCTCTCCACAAAACCAGCCAAAAAAGCCAGGGGGGCTCCTCTGAGTGACCCCCATCATGGGGCAAACTGAGAATTTTCTCTCAGTTATCATCGGTCCTCTAGAATACAAAATGGGAGGGGGGAGCTTTGCCTCTGCTTCGCCCTCTCTGGAACAATGTTAAGCACATAAATCAATACAAGAGGGTTTTTCAGCACCAAAGTGTGGCCTGATCCTGTCTCTCTCTGGGATGGAGGCAGAAAGGAGCTGACTGCAGGCCTGGAGGGAATTGGGAATATTGTCCTGCGGGGACATTGAATCTATTTGCTTCTAAATCCAGCAAAGAAGAGCAGGTCTCATTTCCAACGCTGATAACCAGAAAGCAGCACACGGGGTTTATAAAATTTCCATGTCCTTAAAACTCAGTGGAAGGGCAGAAGTCCGTTCCTAACCTTTCACGGTGCCCTGATATTAAGAAGTTAGCCCCCATGGGCTGGCTCATACAGCCATTTCTTAAAAGCAAAAATCAATGAAGGACCCTGCCTAAAATCAATGGGATAATTTGCCACATTAATGTTGCTTTCGGGCTAACTCACAGCAGCCTGACAGGGCTTATTTCATTTAAAGACAACAACATTTTGGCCCAAGCAATGTTTATAAGTGTTCCCCTTTCTTCTCATGTTATGGCACAGAACAAATGTGATCTTTACTGGCTCAGAGGAAAGAAAACTCATGCAAAAATTTAAATGAATGAAAACCCTTTCCCGTGAGCAGGGCTCTCCCCTTTGGATCCTCCACGACGAAGTGCAACAACTCTCTGCTGTGAATCATTTTCACCTGGTCTGTCCTCTCTTCCGAATTATTTACTACATGCAAAGTCAGCCAGAATTCAGAAGAAATTGGGCTCGTTGTGACGTAAGGAGAGATGTGTGGGAACAAAAGGGCATTCCTTTATCCTTGCCTGCAACCCGAGCTCGGCGGCTTTGAAAGCTCCTCAAGACTTCCACCAAACTCCTACCCGCTCTTTTATTTCCCCCCC
>VZTR01010038.1:188005-214489 GCA_013400775.1 Chaetops frenatus | reverse complement strand
AAAAAAAAAAAAAAAAAAAAAAAAAAAAAAAAAAAAAAAAAAAAAAAAGCACACAAGGCCCCAAAGCAACCTGGGGTTTCAGATAATTTTGCTTTTCCATTAAAAATTTGAGGCAGGGCTTGGTGTTCCTCCAGCTGATGTAAAATGGGAGATATCTCCTGTATTTTCTCCATGGAGAATCTGACCCTTTTCCCCCCCCTTTTTTTTTTTTTTTTTTTTTTTTTTTTTTTTTTTNTTGGTGAGGGGAACTTTGGAGTAGCAGTTACAAAGGACAGTTTCTGATTTTGGAGAGCCTAAGTCTGTTTAGGAAAAAGGGGCATAAGCTCCTCAGATATTTAGGCACTTTTAAAGACATTTACCCTAAATCCTTACACTCGTAGGCACTCACTTTTGAAGGCTAAAGTGGCGGGGGGTTTTTAAAGCAATTTAGTTAAACCAGTGCAAAACTCTTTGTGGACATCATAAATCAATTTAAACCTGGCTTATACCGATTTAGCTTAGTTTAGCTACTAAGTGTCTTAAGCTAAATTGATAAGCCATTTTTAAACCCATTTAAGAATGTCTACACAGGGCTTTGTGCCAGTGAATTTAAATCAATTGAAAACCAATTTTAGCCGGTGCCATTTTGAGTGTAGACAAGATTAGGCATCTTGAATGGGAATGTGTGCTGATCCCATGTTTTCCTTATAACACCTCTGATTCCCAGCACACGGGGCTGGGGCCGTGAGTGGCGTGACCAATTTTGTGCCATGACTGTTGTGTGTGGTTTTGGCCACGCCGTCGTGGTGGCATTGATCTGCTTGGTGGTCACAATTAAAGGTTTTGGCTTTGTGCTTGGCAAAATGCTCATTGCAGCCTCCCCCTCCTTGGGTTTTGGTCCTACAGGAGGATGCAGAGGGGTCAGTACTGTAAGGCCAACCCAAGGGTCTCCTGACAGAGGGATTTGCTGCTTGTCTGGGCTCTGTGGTGCTCTCCATGGACACAATTGCCTGCACAAGGGGTTTGGTTGGCAGACAGGAACTGGTATTTCCTTTGGAGTGGTAAAAGTGAGGATCTTGCCTCACAAATGCCACCTTGGTGTGGAGGATCAAGAGTAGAAGACACCCCTGGGTACAGCTCAGCTCAGACACTGAAACAAGAGGGTGCTGGGGTCAGCTTGGCCTGGCTGCTGCAGGTCTCCTCTGGTTCGAAATATTCAAAATGAAGTGAAGAAGGGTCTTTCTGTTCTCCTGTGATCAAAACTGCTTGGGGATGCTTTCCCTAAGATGGTACCAAAAGGCCACTAATGTGGTCTCCCAGCTCTCTCCCAGCTTGGTCAGAGAATCAAAGAATCACAGGATCATTTGGTTTGAAAGGGATGTTAAAGACCATTCAGTTCCAACCCCTTGCCATGGACAGGGACACCTTCCACTGTCCCAGGCTGCTCCAAGTCCCATCCAGCCTGGCCTTGGACAGTTCCAGGGATCCAGGGGCAGCCACAGCTTCTCTGGGCACCCTGAGCTGGTGCAACCATGTCCTGCTGACATCTCACATGTGTGAAGTGCTCAGATGACTGCAGACAGCCATGGGAAAGATGTGACAGAGCTCTGACACCACCCTCTCCATCAGTGTGTCCTGTATGGATCAGAGAGAGTGCACCCCATGCAGGACAAGAGCCAGGTTCAGGCAGAGATGAAGGTACAGACTTTAAGCTGGTGTGTGAGCTGAAGAGCAGTGCCATGACTCCAATACTCAAATTTGAGCTTGCCTTTAGATACCTCCCTGAGCTGAATTCAGCTGTACTTCCACTCCTAAAAATGAGCCCTGCGTGTTCAGGCAGGTGAGGTGTCAATAAAAACCACAGTTGTTGTCAGCCAGGTGCCTGAACCCCTCTGGTTCAGCTCCTCTGGAGTGGAAATTCAGCACAACAGAGGATGCTGAGGGTGAGGTGGCTTTGAACAGTGTGGCTGTGGCCATGAGGACATTGGGTGAGAGGTTGTGCAGTGTGAGCATCTCTGATTCCATGTTGCTTTCAGGTGGTACAAAAAGGATTTTTGAATAAAATCTTATCAAAGACCGCAGTGGTTTTGTGCCTGTCACTGAATGGATTTTTAATTTTTTTTTTTTTTAATTTCTAATGAACCAACCAAACTAAGAAAAATCCTGCAATTTCTGACCAAATTCCAATCAGATTTAAACTCATGAAAAGAATTACTGCTTGTCCTACACTGGCCTGTTTTGTTCACTGCAAGTGGTGCTTTCTCCTCGTAAACAGGGTCTGTCACGTTGTCATCATGTGCTCACTTTCTGTGTAGGTATAAACGAGCTGTTTGCCCAAACAAAGGTGAATAGAGACATTCCCAGTTTTTTTCATTAAAAAAAAAAAAAAAAAATCCTTCACGATGGATAAAATTGATGTGATATCCTACGATGTTTAACTTTTTATCTTTCTATCAGAGGCAATTATATTCCTTCCCTCCTCTCAGCCTCGGCATGACACTACGGCTGTGCCACTGTCCGTGCTCACACGGTGGAGAGGAGCTGCAAGTCTCCCTTGTAATCTAACCACACACAAATTTCTAAGTGCTCTTTTCCGTGCCATTAATCTTAATATTAAGTGCCCTAATCTGTTTATAGCGCACAATACACGCTACCCCCTGATAAAAATCTTTTATACATGTCTGGGCAAACAGCATGAATAAATAATGGCCAATTTCCATACTGGCAAGTGAAAAGCTACTGTAAATTTATTTTTATTTCCAGCCTCGCTGCATCCCTCCTCGGGTGGAGTCTCCTCGCCCTGGAGTGAAAGGGATCAAAGATAACATTCTTCTCTGTCTGGGTGTATTTTGTGGACCTGCCTCCCAACCAAGGGATGAAAGGAACTTGCTAAACTGTTGCCATTTTGCAACATCTGCTATAATTCCCCTAAATCCAGATTTGTCTGACACAGAGAGCTCCTGTTCTTACATCATTGCCATGTGACAGTATAACACCAGTCACATCAAGCTTGAGGTTTCCAGCTCCGGGCGATGATAATATGAAGAAAACCTTTTTTGCCTAGGGCAAAACACTTGTAGCAAAGTATTATTCATCTGGCCAATTTAAATCTTCTCTCAAAAAGGTACCCAGAAACATATGCAGCGTGCCTTTGTAAAAGGCTTGAGCTGCTCATAGGCAAATGACCTGAACCAAGAGTACAAAACCCAATGTCCTAATTAATTACTGCTAAGCAGCTCTGATACACAGAAAAGAAATGCTGGTACTAATCCTTAACCCTGTCCTACATTCTTAAAATAGCCAAAATATTGCTGACAGCTAGGAAAACAAAATTGCCTCTGATTTAAAGGTTTGGGACCCCAGCTTAAAAGAAAGATCAGAGTAAAATATTTGAAAAGAGTGATTTTGGAGAAGTCCTGTTGCAGCACATAGCCTGGCTCTGCCGTGGCGTGGTCCCCTGTTTTGGGATGGAAACAGTGCCAGGAAAGCAAAGCCCAGCTAAAGCCTCTCTGGGTCTGTGTCTCCCCCCTTTGCTCTGCCTTGTGAGGTTCAGCTCCACAAGATTGTGTTGTTTCTCCAGCACACTTTGTCTGAACCCTACCTTCAATTTATAACAAAATTGAAGACAATTCTGGGGCAAAAGAACATTAAAGTGCATAGAAATGATGCCTTTAGCACCCCACTTGCTGAAACAGACCCTTGGAGCACTTTTTGGGACTTAATCCTTCAGTTTGAAGGCAACGAAGTTGAAAACGAGATTCAGTGTCCACTAATGACAGCCACGTTTTCTTACCAGGTTTTTGGGTATCCCAGCTTGCTCTGGCAGCAGGAAAATCCACATTTTGATAGATTTGGTAATTATGTGTCTCGTGATGGATTTGTTCAGTGTTGGGTAGAAAAGAGGACTTTTTCTGGCTTGTGGGGGGCAGGCAAGAAGAGAAACAACATCAACTGAAGGGCTGTTTGTTCCCAGGGATGGAAACCCATGAAAAAAGCTGCCTTTTCCATGGCATAAAGATATAAATTTCTCATAAGAAGAAAGGAAAATATTTTTCTTAGGTGCATCTCCACTCCCTGTGTGTCTAATTCTGCAAACCAGGCTGTGATCTCATGGGTCATACATGCAGTGACTTGGTTCCTTCTCATGAAGCACCTGGAGAGCAGGAATTGGGCTCTCAATTTTTTCTCTGACAACCAGGCTGGGCCAGGAGACCCCAGTGGATTTATTGACTGGAGGGAAGCCCAAGCCATTTGCCCACGAGTGCTTTCCTTCTGCCCATGGCCTCTCCCTGCAGGTTGTGGCTGTCAGGAAAGCCCTGGGTAAAGCTCTGTGTTCCTTGTCAATAAGGTGGTGTCAGCAGTGCTTTGTCGCTTTGCTATTATGAACTTAATGCCTGAGTGGTGTCCTCAGCTTAGTGATGACATTGAGTGAGTAAGTGCTGATTCAGAGACCTGCAGCAGCTCCCATTTGGGGGTAATTCCCTGCCTGGTTTGGTTTTTCATGCTGTGCAGGGCACTGACTTCTGTTTCTGCAAGTACCTGTTAGCAGTATTGCCCCTGGATGCTGTGAAATCCAGGGTACCCTGGAGAGGAGACTTCAGGGAGACTTCAGAGCCCCTTCCAGTGCCTAAAGGGGCTCCAAGAGAGCTGAACAGAGACTTTGGACAATGACATGGAGTGATAGGACAAGGGGGAATGGCTTTAACTGTCAGAGGGCAGGGATGGATGCCATATTGGGAAGAAATTCTTCCCTGTGAGGGTGGGCAGGCCATGGAAACATCTCCCACAGAAGCTGTGGCTGCCCCTGGAACCCTGGAAGTGTCCAAGGCCAGGTTGGACAGGGCATGGAGCAACCTGGAGTTGTGGAAGATATCCTTGACCATGGCAGGTGGGTGGAACTGGATGGTTTTTAAGTTCCTTCCAACGCAAACCATTCTGGGATTCTGTGAAACCCCTTCACACAGGTGTTAAATGCGTAGCTGGCTTTGATAACCTGGGTGTGCAGGATTGATAGGGCTCTGCAGACACCTTCCTATGGCTCTGCAGGTCACTGGGCCTTCCAGCATCCCTGTCCTGCATGACTGGCTCAGCCTGGAGCCTGCATTCAACAGCCCATTAAAGGGGATATTTTTATTTTTGAAGTGGTTGCATGTCATCAAGGAAAGTGCTAGTTCCTATAACCTGGATAATTACATAACATCAGCATTTCTCTGCTCATTATTAGCATAATTTAAAAATTATTTGCAAGAAAATAAAAGTGGTGTCTGCAGTTGTGCTCATTTCCTAGACAAACATTCTTGTTAAATCCACATCCCCCATTTTAACTTCTCTTTTTCTTTTTTTTTTTTCTTTTCTTAAAGCACTCTTGCAATCTTCCTAAATTTGGCTGTGCCACCATTTCATTTTGCTAATACCCCTTGAAACTGTTAACACTTTTCCCTGAATACTTTCCTAGTGGATACGAAGCAAAAAGGAAGAATGGCTACTGTCAAATTGATTAAGTGAAAGCTCATTAGAGAAAGTAACAAGAGGTAAAATCTGCATATGCATTGCAGAAATGTGTCTGATCTTGCTAAGTTGTGAAAAGACAAAATAAGCTCAAACCTCCTTGTGCTGTAAGTAGTTCTGGGGAGATGGGGGCTGGGGATGGGAAGGGCTCCCAAATGTGTGTTACATTAAGGATTCCTCCTTAGAAAGAGGCTGTGCAGCAGCCCCTGCTAACACCACTTCACTGAAGGGTTTGCCAGTGTTTTAACCACCAGCTCTGGTTTACAGGGGGCTGTGCCTGTGCTGTAAAAATTCTCTCTTCCTTGAGCCCTGACAAACAAGACCACAATACAAAATCCCTGAACAGCAATCCAGCAAAACTGCTTAAACCATGCTTTCTTAAAAATAAAACACAATATAAAGTCAGCAGTAATTACTGTGTGTGTTCTCAGAGCTCAAAATCACCTTTCTATTCTTTTATCTTTTTTTTTTTTTTTTTTNTTTTTTTCTGTCCAAGAGTGGTTAGGTAATTTTCTTTCTTTTTATTTTTTTTTTCTTTGCTTGAAATAGGGAAGGTCTCCCTTCAGTTCTAACAAACTGACTGGTTGAATTATTGATGCCTGAAAATGAGCCCCATCAGCTCATCCTGGGGAGACTTAGAGGTACAGGCATGAGCTGGACACGTCCTCTGCTGGGAGCACCTTGGATAGGATCCAAGTTTGTGAGTGTTTTTCTGGGTGTTTCATCATGGTTGTTCATCACATCCTCTCTGGGGCCAGGAAGCTGCAGGGTCTGCAGATGAATTCCATCTTTCCCCCATGGTTTGTCCCTCCATAACCAGGGATGTCTGGCTGCCCACAAGGATGCTTCACCCCAGTGCATCATTTTGGGACATCTTTCTCAGCTCAGCTGAGTCCTTGTCAAAGGTTCCAACTGAGCACTGTGTGATGGATACAGAATAAATTGCCTGTAATTTCTGAATGTGTAGATCAAAATTCTAATGTGATTTTGAATATGGAGTGGACATCTTTTACAGGCTTTTATGTGAGAGGCAGAAGGGGCCAGCACCTAATCCTTGCTGCCTGTAGTAAACCTTAAATAACTTTTCTCTCACACATACAATCTAGCAGACTTCATTTCTTCTACCTTTAAAAAAAAAATATATATAAATCCCAATTAAAAGAGGCCAAAGAAGAGGAATACCAAAGTACCGAGCTAAAGTAACGTGATAACTTTGAACTTAATCCATAACAGACAGATATTTTACGGTTCAGGCTAAAACTCAAGGCTGACATCTAACCTGACACAAATATGCTGTTGCATGTGAGAGTCCTTGTTAAAAAAAATGCTGGGAATCTGCAGGCATAAGCCTGAGAGTGCTAATTTAAATAGGAAAATGTATCTGTTTGGGAGGTAGACCACACGTCTGAAAGTTATGAAAGCAAATGCCAATAATAACCATCTAAGGCAGAGCACGTTCCTTGGAATGTGGAAATTACTGTATTACAACAAAGCTGTTGTTTCCACCAGGGTGTTTTGTAGCCTGGCTCATAATATTATGTATTTTGGCAGATCCTGGTAATTACAAATTTAAGTCTTAAATCCTCAGCTTTTCTTTATGTTCTCAAAGTACCCCTATAGGTATCCTCACTCCAAGCTTAAATCAGACCCAAAATACAAGGTGAAATGGGGCTGGTTGAATTCCTGCACTTTATAATGATATTTATTAAGCCAGTTTTGAAGGGAAATGTTAAGCTGAGCTTTTTATTTAAATCCAGGGGTACTCCAAAGCGGTCTGGAATTGTTTAATTAAAACCAAGGTGCACATTAATAAGAAAGGATATCATTTTGTCATTTAAATATAATTTCTTGATTTTGTTAGGGGAATAAAAAATGAAGAAAGTCCCCCAAAATATAAAGAGAAGGAAGGACCAGTAAGCCTGCTAATAGCCCTCCATGGAGAAGAAATAAGTATACAACAGAAGAAAAGCACAGTGAGGAACATAATGTTAGTAAAACACTCTTAATGCTACACAAGCTGTAGAAAATGCTACTTTGCATTTGGGCTGCAGCATCGTTAACTGTGGGCAATTGAGTAAAGAGTGCACCTTTTAAACTAATTCCTTGTGCTGGAGACACAGCCACATCCAGGAGCCTACCTCATTAATATGCTATAGTGGTCAAATAGGAGATTAATAACAAAGTCACCTGCTAAACCTACAAGGAACCTGTTGATTAACAATAAGCTCCAAAAATAAGATACCAGCCTGCAAAGCAAAATCGAGTCCAAGGGCAACAAGTGCTTCTGTAATTTATTCCTTCTTTACACAAGGGCATAAAGCTCCCTTTATAACCGTGTTTTCAAGGCCCTGCTGTGAGCTGTAGGTGTGAGCTTTTCAGCTGATTTATTAATTTTAGTTTCAATCAAAGTGTCACCTGCAGACACAAAAATGTCGGTTTCACCACAGAAAATACAGGGAAAAAAAGGGGGGATGGGGGGGAAACAGAGGCAGAAGAGAGAAAGAGAAAGACCAAAGGTTTATTCTGAGAAACTCTGCCAGCAATTTCTTATTTTAATTTATTTCTCTTTTGGTCACGTGAACATCAGACGACCTATTCTCCACGTAGCTCAAATAATTCCCAGCCACATAATTAAAAAAAAAAAATTCCAAAATTAAACATTTTTGTCATACTTGGAAAGTCAGCCTCAGACCCGGGCAATGGCGCTAACCGGGCGGCTGCCAAAACAATCAGCCCCTGTTGTCAGTAGGGGGACATTCTCCCCAACCAACCGCCTGAACAACAAGTCCACTGAGCAAAATGTGCAAAAAATTCTCAATTAGTTGTCTTTATTTAGTGAACACTATGGGGTCCTCAACGGCGCTATAGAATTATGGCAGGAAACCTGAGCTCTTCAGTGCCTTATTAGCATTCTCCGAGGGTTGGAGTGCTGCTGGTAGCAGACTGGTGCCTCCAGGAGCTGGTGGTGGGACCCCAGCACTCCTTGGGTTTTGTCCTTTTGTCCTTCCCAGCCAGCAGGAAGTGCGGCCCCATGTCCAGGGTATTCTGGGATATCTTCATCTCATTCACCGCTCGCGGGACCGGCAGCGCCCGTGCCTTTGTCAGTGGCCATGAGCATCCTCCCAGTCTGGGAAGAAAAAGCTCTGGGTTTGCCACTAAAGAAAGCAACCAACCCACATGCAGGAAACTGGCTTTGCTCCCTCCTCCCTCCTCTCCCCAGCAGCTTTCCCAAATTAACATCTTCCCTCAACGGACTGGGCACGAAAGAGCTGAATGTTATGGTCCCGTCCTATTAAATTACATCAGATGTTATCGACACCCTGCTACCATGTTGGAGAAAAAGAAGGAAAATAGGGGTAAATGGAAGCAGCTCCTTGTCCAATTCTTATCTTAATTTAAATGTAAAGTGAATGTCTTTCTCTCACTCTCTTTTTTTTTCTTTTTTCCCATAAAAGAGATGGAGAACAAAAAAAAGTTGAGTATCAAGTGCTAGAAATGTCTTTTCTGAGAAAGAGGGTATTTGCTGCTTTAGGGAAAACACTATCATTGACTAAATTAACAAGTTGTCTTATCAACTGCCATAAGCCTTGAAGTCTAATTAATTTAGTACTGATCAATAGCCTTGAATGAAGCATTGATTTCTGCAGCTTTCTGGGGCTGCAGCAGAAACACATTCCCTGCTCCTTGCACATTCTTCTCATAGGAACCAAGCACTTGTGGCAGTAACATCTATGTCCCTCTCTTCAACATCCATCAAGCATTTTAGGAATTAATTTCCATAAGAAACTTGACTCTAAAAAATACTTTAAAGAAAGAAAGTGGCATGACAGGGGGTGCTGGGAAATGTCTCTTCTTGGAGTTATATTCTGCTATAAGAATCTCTATCTAAAGGAAAAGGATTCAGGACTAGATCAGGAAATGGTGGAAAGCTTGGTAGAACTTTGAGGTGTCCATGGGGTTTTCCTCGTTGATGTCCACCAAAGGGTTGACTTCTCGGACATATAAATGGATTGAGCAGGAAGATCTGCTGTGCTTTCAAGGTTAAAAACTTTACAGAATCAGCCCGCCATGGTCACTAGAAAAAGAGCAAGCAAAGTCACTAAACACCAGAAGATGAGCCTAAAATTAAAGTTGCTCAGCTGATGTGGGCATGTTCGAGCTGCCATCCAGAGATGTGCCATGGCATCCCATGGAAAACATTTCCATGGGGCAGGTAAGACGTAGAGGACAGTGGCTTGAATTTATTGGAAGGGACAAGGAGACATTAAAGGAGTGCATGGTGCTGGTGAAAAGGCTCTCAGGAGCCCCATCACGGTGGCTTCAGACCCAAGGGGCTGTGCCCACGCTGTGACAAGATGTGCAAAGCCACGACTCGAGGCCCTGCAGGTGCAGGAGGCACCATCAGCTGCGGCTCTTTTGTGCCATCCTTGCCCCGGGTGGATGTGGGCTGGCCTCCCCCAGGGAAATGGGCTCATTATTTGTGTCTGCAAGCCCGGGGGAGAGCTTCCCATCTGGCGGGATGGGGTTAAATTCTGCTCTGGGCTACGTCCTGGCATCACCCGCTGTGGATGGTGCTCTGCCTTCAGAGCCAGGGCATGTGGCTGCCTTGCTTTGTCAGAATCACTCCCAGCCAAATCCATCTGGATAAAATGAAAGAAAAAGACGAATTCAGAAGGTGGGAAACATTTTGGCAGAACGAGCAGCTCTGCTGGGATGTAAGAGAGGTCAGAGTCTGGCCCTAAATGCTTACAAATTAGCTTAAATTCCAAACCTGTGCTAGCAGAGGTCAAGCATTGTGACAGGTCTCCTCCAAACCCTTCTCTTCCACCACCCTGCCTGGCTGAGGCACATCATTCATTTTATTTCTTTACTCCACATGTTCTCCTAGGGAAAAAACCACGCAAACCCAAATCCTATGGAAAAAATGAAAGGAGAAAAAAAAAGAAATGACAATAGTAAAAATTCGACACCACAGGAGAATTACATTTAACCTTTACAAAATTTGGCCCTTTTAACTCCGGGCTAAAAAAAGGAACCAAAAAGCCCTACCACAAAAGTCCCTCTCCTAGTCTGTTTGGGGGCCTCCATGAGTTTCCATAGCACTTTACAAAAGATCTTTATTGAAGAAAAGATTGGACAAACTTTCCTTATATGTGTGGCCCTAGTCATTAATTGCCCCTGTCTTCTTTACCAAGGCCTTATTCCTATGTAAATACCCTTGCATAATGTTACAGGCTATTGTCAGGCCAGCGCCAGTCAGTCGCCACTTATATGCATTTTTATTTCAATCCGCTGCGCCGGAGAATGAAAAGATGTCTGGACTTAAGCTGTTTACCAACTGGGCCAAAGCTGCAGTGTGGAAGAACTGAAGAAAGCACCAGGCAACTGCAGGAACAGGCTTGGACAATGCAAGCAGCCATTTTCAGTTGAGTTATTAACCTACCCTGAAACTCTTCTAATCTACGCCTTTTTTAAAGAACAAATGTACTGAACCAAACATGAATGAGCCAGGACTATTAAGAGAGAAATCCTCTAAAGGACTATTGAGTGCAACATAGGTTTGTAATCATTTTGTCTCAGTTGCCTGCTACCAACATTATCAATGATGAAAATGCTTGCTCAGTTGTGGGGGATTGTCTCGTAATTAAACGACAGCGCCGTACTGTAAAAGAACATGCAGGAACACAGGAGATACCGAGGGCTTTCAAACGAGCCGCTCCCAGAAAGGACTTGGAATGGGCATGGATTACAATCCAACTTGGAAAACTGAATTAAGGACATTGGGGTCTTCCTTTTAAAACATGAGCACTGTTTTAGGCTCGCTGGGGAAGGAAAAGTCGCCGAACGGGCTCTGGCGCACAGAACGCTTGGGGTGAACGGGAGCTAAAGCACGTAGAGGAAATTTTTCCTGCTTTAGGTTGGGAAAAAAAAGTGCAAAAATGGAAAAAATCAAACCCTCACATATGCTTGCAGAAAAAGGGAAGAAAAAACTTATAAGTTTGCTGCAGGCTACATCTTTGTAGTGACTTAATGGCACTACAATCTACATAGCGTAGTATTAGCCTTAAGAAACTCTTGACTATTTGCATGCATATTAGAATCCAATGAGAGCTTAATAAGTGCATATATATGACAGAGGAAACATCTCATTGCATAGTTAAAGCTACAAAAAAACATTGAGGGAGGCAAAGTCTCAAGTTAATTACCATTACAATGCAATCAAGTACAGCAGTCATAGCTGAAATCCTTTTCTATTAAGACTGCTAGGCTCAACCTTGTCTCTGCAGGTCAGCTCCAGCACAGATAACCTTTCCAGCAGACAAATACATGTAAAATTGGCTCATCTAATTAAAAGCTCAGGGAGGTGTAGAAAAATACCAGCACATTGAGGCTGAGCAAATCACAGAGTACCCCCTCCAGCTGGATGAAGCTACAATATGTGGCTGCTGTTTGTTCTGTAAGGAAACTGAGTCACTTACCATTTCAATAGGTTAATCAATTGACAATTAAATGGAGAAATTGGTTAACTCTGCAACAATTAACATGACACTCTATTAAGTACACTTTCTAATTGCCACAGCTGCAAGTGAAAATTAACATCTGTGTCAAAGTGGCTGCATGAGGTTGGGCTTTTCCTGGTGGAGGCAAGGTAATAAATGTAGCTTTAAAAGCCTGTTGTTCATTTTAGACCCTCAAGCACAGTGGGGAAAGGGCCCAGTGCTGAGCTCTATGGTTAGCTACAGAACACCACATGGCTTTATTGAGTGTATGTGTGACCATAGGGTACTAAACACATTTGTGTGCATGTACACACATCCCTAGAATAATGCTTATCCCTTTAAAACAACTTTTAAAATACACTGTAAACTTCTTGGAGTGTGAAAGTTCTGTGATACACTTATACAGTGTGCAAATAGTGTGTGTGTCATTAAAGGTACACATGGAAGTAAATTCCCTGGAAATGTTCCAGGCCAGGTTGGACAACACTCGGGGCAATCTGGTCCAGTGGAAGGTGTCTCTGCCATGGCAGAGGCTGGAACTTTAAGGTTCTTTTCAACCCAAACCATTCTGGGACTCTATGGAAAGACACATAATTACACCCATTCTGCTCCCCGGAAGGATAAGAAGGAAACAAAAGTAGCCAAATGTTGTTTGATGTCTCTAGAACTGGTGATCTGATGGCAGTTAGGAAAGGTTCTGGTTTTGGAGAAATTCTTAATTGTGGCCAGGAATCAGAGCAGATAGTAGCTGAGCCCTCTGAAAGACAATGGAAACGTTGTCTTTGCTTTTCTAGGGACAGAAATATTTGGTTTATAGCAAAAGCTGCTGAGCTGTACAGGTTCAGCTCCCAGCTCTTCTGTGCAGCTCCTGGATGCTTTACTGGAAGTACAAGTGAGGTTTTAAATACAAATACCTGGCATGGATAGTACCCCTTGCTCCAAAAACAATGGTGTGAATGCCTGCTACTCCTCACAAACTGTGAGTCCAGGGAAGATGTTCAGCAGTGGCCATTGAACCACAGACCTCAGGCTGGTTTTCTATATAAATAATCACTGAATTCTTCACTTGGCTACCTTTAATCACTGTTCATTCACACTACAAAAGCAGTAGAACCCAGGTCCACCAGAACTCTTCTTCTGGGCAAAACACAGAGATCCAGGATCTGGGATAGATGCTGTTCTGTGCCTTTTCTCTTCTGTTTTGCTGTTCTGTTCCGTGCCTTTTCTGGTGCTCAGCAATCTGCAGGAGCGAGGTTGCATTTTTTTGGCGTGTTCAAGGAAATCTGCTTTCTTGTGGATCCAGCACTAGGATGAGCTGTGTCACATGTAGGTGGTGGAGGACACGAGTGTGACACATCCTTGCATTTCACTGCTGCTTTCTATGTGTTCTGCAGGCATGGTGGGGCGGGAGGTGAAATAGAATAGAATAGAATAGAATAGAATAGAATAGAATAGATGCTGGAATAATCTGTATCCTACTGGGAATGGGGCATGTATTTGGGACCCCAATACAGGAAGCCCTACAAAGACTTGCAAGGACACAATCAGGTTTTCCCAGAGTAAATTGTATTACTTCCAAACTCTGCTGTGAGAGAAGCAAAGCTGTAAATCCTCAAAGCTAATAGTGCTATAATAGTAATTATTTGGTTGGTTTTGGTTGTTGCTTGTTTGTTTGTTTTTGGGGGGGGTTTTGACCAGCAAAACCCAGGGAAAGACAAAAGGTTACATCAGTAGCTGTTGTTTAGAACCTAAACAATGAGAATTACAGATTTCTGCAATGAGATGAATTAAGCTAAAAGCCATATTAAGCAGTACTGCACATCTGCTGCATTTTTTAATTCCCTGTGTGCCCTTGCTGCTTATTGTTAAACTTGCTGTTGGGCTAATTGATAAAATCAAGCCCTAATATTTTAACCAGCCTGAATTCTCAACAGGCTGCAGAATTCCTTCCAGTTTGGCTTTCCAGAAACTCGTATCTGCTGACAGGATTGAATTTTGCTGGGACAGCCTATGAGCTGCTTTGTTTCCTGGTGCTGGGGAATTTAGATTTGTAGCAGGCAGAAAAGCCAGAGGGATGGAGACTGTTTTTTCCTTCCTGAACAAAGTCTGTTGAAGCAGCAGGGAGGAGAACGAGGTCTGCCAGGATCCACCATCCAGCCCTGGAGTACCTGCAGCCACAGGAGAGGACTCCATGGGACACGGTGTGGATGTCTGATGTGCACAGAAATGTGTCACTCGAAGGGGCTGCTTGGCTGGCAGCTTCCCAGAGAGCCCAGCAGAGCTGGTGGCAGCAGTTCAGGCTAAATAAATAGTGAGGAGTGAGAGATCAGGGTGAAATCCTGGCTTGGAGGAGTCTGCTGCTGGCTTTGCCAGGCCAGCTCTCTGCTGAAAAAAAAAACCCCTCCTGGTTTTTTTAACCTTCCTTGGAGAAATACGCTGAGCAGACTGCACAAATCTTTGCTGCAGCACCCGGAGAAAGAGGAAAACCGAAAGTTTTCCCCTTTTATTTCACCATCAGAGTCTGTGCTGCCAGCCCTGCCCGAGTGGAGGGGAGGTTTGTCCCCGAGTGCCACGGGTGTCGTTGAACATATACTTCTAATTGCAGCTGCTTTGCCTCTAATTACAGCTCCGTTTGGTTAGGATTTTCCTCCAATCCCTCATTTCCCCTAAAGCAAACACCAGAGCACCAGAATTGTAACCCCAGTGGGGACATTTATTAATAACCCCCTTGGCAAATAGGGAAAAAAATCATTACGCTGTATTAGGCACTAAAATATTTTCCCACTGCAAAGGCTAATTGATAAAACCAAGCAGTTATTATGGGGCAATTAATGTTAAGATGAAAACAAACACGAGAGCAAAACAAAAACAGGCTGATGGAGAGTGGGTTTTTTCTGGCTTCCAGGAGTTTCTTGTGAGTTAGAAATGAGATGCTGGTAAATAATCTGAGATTACCTGCTTAGAAAAGGAGAGATTAAACAGGGAATTGAAGGAAGGGATCCTTCCAGTGAGAGTGGTTAGAAGTCTTAAGGAGTTATGCACGTCTTTCAAAAAAACTTCCTATTTTGAACTGGCTTTTCTCCCCTACTTCCCAGAACAGCTCCATATTCTGCACTTCACTGTTAAAGTTGACCAACCCAATCTAAGTGAGTTTACAGTCCCAGAGCAAACTTCGTAATTGTGTCAATTTGCATAATTACAAATGGGAAAAAGAGGCAAAAATGATGGTTTATCACCTGAACAGATTTAAAACGAACTGCTTCAGATTTAAAATAAAGATTCTCAGGGAAAAGCAAAATCTGGCAAAACTCTGAACTTATTCTGGGGAGATGATCTTTTTATTTGCTGTTTGTATGGCCTCAAACAACTTCAATCTTAACCCATGTCCAGAGCTTCCAGCTGTGAGTACAAATCAAACAGTAAAGGAGAACAGACTGGTCCAGCCACACAGTCCATGCACTAACTCTGGGATGGGGAAGGTGATAATGAAGACACAGACAAACAAGACACTTCCTTCCTGATATTTTATTCATTCATCAAACAATATTACATATTCCCATCGATGCAGGCAGTGGGAATTTCGTAAGGCTGATTAAAATCAAGCAGAAGGGAAGAAGCAAAGTAAATTCTTTGCTAAGCAACAGTTTTTATTTTAGCTAGGTTTGTAATTTTTTACTTATTTTAGGTTATTAAGGTTCTTTGGCTGCTCAGAGTGCAGTGCAAGTCCTGTCTAAAGAGACAGTGGATGCAAGAAATCCTTCACTTTATTCTTGCCTTTCTAGGCTTCAGAAAAACCACAATGCAAGTTAAAAAAAAAAAAAATAATAATAATAATAATAAAGTTGTGTGTGTCCTGTTCCTTTTTGAGGACTGCACATAGGCTGACAGAGAGGATTTCTGCATATCACAGCAGAAGTTTTTGGGGATTTCTCGGGAAAATTCGTCCTGTGTCTGCTGGGACAAAACATGTCATCTTCTAACCTTAGGAGGACTCAGTGGGTATTGTGGGTCAGGTCTGGATGTTGTTGCACTGCCAAGCAAGTCCTGAGGGACTGGTCCCTGCTGCATCCAAGGTGGGGCAGGACCTTTAACCAGGCCCTTCTTGACCTGGAGTGAGCAGCTGGCCACTCCTGGAGTCAGCAGCCCGGAGGGAAGTGAGGAGATCCCACTTTAACAGGCTGTGTTCAGGAGGGGGTGACACCTCCAATGTCAAACACACCTCCCCTTTTACCTGTGACACAGCTGACATTGTGGTGGCTTCCTATCACATCTCAGGGGCAGCAGTTCAGAGGGGGCTGTGAGATGAAGTTTTTAAGACACAGAGTTGCTCACCAGCTTTTCTTTCACCTTTCTGAAAGGGGCTGTGGGAGTCTTGTCTCTCCTGGAACATCTGGACTGGTGGGCACAGCTGCATTCATGGGAAGAGAACGTACGTGGAGAGCCAAGGGCAAAGCTGAAGACAGGATTCAAGTCTTCACTCCACATGTGCTGTTCCTGCATTGAGGGGATGGCGGGGCAGGAGCTCATCCCAGGTCTGGAAGAGACTTTGGGGGCTTTCCAGATGATCCTCATTCACACTCTGGATCTAAATCATCACTTACCCAGAGATCAGCTTGTGGGTGAGTGTTGAAAGAGATTCTTGCATTGAAAACATCAGCTGGACTCTGTGGTTGTGTGGCCTCAGATAGTCTGAGTTTTCAGGGATTGGGGCATGGCAAGTGTCAGGAAAAGATGGAAGAGAAGGAATAAACTGCTCATGGATATTCCTCCTACCAAGCCAGTTGCAAATGGGTGATCTCAGTGCCATATCATTGATAGAAAGGATTAGAGATTTCCCATGTTTCAGACATCTAAAACCTGGGTGAGGTCTTAGTTCATATGGTTGGGTAAAATACTGGAACTATGAAATCCAGACTTTAGAAAATACCCAAAAACTCTGACTGTTGTAATTAAAAAAAACAAAACAAAACAAAACAAAGCCCCAAAGGGGAATCTATTGTTCCAGGGAAGAGAGAAATTGAGAGCAGATGATCAGAGCAGGGATGTGTTGGGTGTTTTCAGGTGTTGGGGAGTGAGAGTGGTGACAGCCCTGGGTGAGCCCTCAGTCCCTGGCAGGCAGGGAGCTCTGCTCCTGCCTGGGTGTGGCAGTCCCACCACACGGGCTCTGAGCTCCCACCATCTTTGAAGCCATGATCTGTCACTGTTTTTTTCCTGTGATCTTCCAAGCTCCAGCGTGCTCCAGAGCAAAGTGCAGAGGACCTTAGCAAGGCCAGGAAAGCACCTGCATTGTCACAAACACAATTTTTTACATAGCAATGGTGCTTCACAGTTCATACACAGCAGTCACACCTATCCCTGCTAACTCACTGCAGGGGAGTTAGAGCAGATGACCTTTCAGGGTTCCTTCCAGCTCAATTTATTCCAGGATTCCATGATCCCCAAAAGACGTTTGGCTTACAAAGTCAGTGGCCAGTTTATCTACAGTGATATAAATGTCAGAGCCTGCCCCATAAAAGAGGCAGATGTCCAGAGAGGAGTTTCTGGGACGTTACTGGTGGTCCCTTCCCCCATGTCTGACCCATTCCCTCTGGTCCTGGACATCAGGGAGGCACCCTGGAGGTGCAAAGTCACCCTGGGCACAGGTGAGAGTGCCCTGCTGAGGGCTGAGTACAGGAGGAAAGCACTCACACTGCCTCTGCCTGTCTCTCTCCATACGGAGTGGGGATATTTGTGCTGCTTTGTTTGTGCCTGGTACAGGAACCAAGAACCTCCTTAGGATGATAATGGAAATGGCAGTTTATTTAGCCAATCTGTGAGTATTTTGGGGTATTTCTGTGCTGTCTTATCACCTCAGAAAGAGGCAGACTGCTTGAAATGCTCAATATTTAGAAAAGCTTGTTTCATATCCCTTGTCTTATGTTATTGGTGTGGAATATTCCCTTCTTAAGCACACTGCAATAATATTAGATAATTACTTAGCTCATTTTTCTATATGGGTTTTGGTAATTCATAATTGTCTCAGAGCTGAGGAAATGTTTCCTTTAAGAAGGTTAAACAAAGAGTTTATTGACATTAGTGAAGATTGGTTAAAGAAAACATTATTAAATAAAAAGAGCTTTATTTAAACACTAAATTAATCATTTAAAGGCAAATTAGAGGTCGTAACTCCTCCTAAATAAATAATGTTAAACAATAATTAGATATCCATTTTAGATTACAGGCAAGCACTTGGGTTCAGTGGGCTGAAAAACAAGTTTCTTCTCATCTCTTCAAATTTGTTCAACATCCATAATTAAAGTGAATCACTGCCCCGCTTAAATTTTCCACTCCGAGATTAAAAAAAGATTCCGATTGTAACTGTGTGTCATATTCGCCATTAGATGATAAAACATCTTTAAAGCTTCACTTTCATGTAAACAGAAGAAAAGATGAGAGCATCCGGAGAGATCCCCGGCAGTGGCAATCGATTCTCCTAAGCTACTGGTTACAGTTATCAATCTTATCAAACAGGCCGGTGCATGAGTGCCCTCAGCCACTTTGATTTGTATGATCTCCCTTTGCCAGAGTTAACCTTCCCCACGTTCCAGCATGTGCAAGAGGCACTATCTGGGCTATAATTACCCTCCCTTTCATTAGAGCTTTTACTCATCTCTTAAGTGCGAGATAAAATTAAAGAAACCCTTTTCCCCTCTTGCTTCATTACACTTTTTAGGTTTTTTCGTTTTCTTTCATTTTTTAAATTTTTAATTTTTTTTTCTGTAGGCTCTGAGCAGCCTCATTTGTGCTTTCCCACAAATGCCAGCTGACCTTCCCCCTTCTCACCCCTTTTCAAAGAGGGATTGGGGATGGGGAGTCACAAACCCAGCACCCCACGTCTCAGCACCACCGGGTTTGCATTAAACCTCCTCAAAACGACTGCTGGTGAGCGCTGACAGGGACCACACCAGCACCACCCTCCAGAACCTTCCGTGGGCCTTGCTGGCCCTGCTGCCAGCCAGCTTCACAAGAAAAGCACTGGGAATTTTTGTCGGCCGTGGTACAAGAGCTGAGGAGTTGGATTAATGAAAGCTGACGTTGGCGCTGATAAATAATGACACCACCGAAAGAAACCTCGGCGGTGGATGGCAACATCAAAAAGCCCAGCAGATTTCACTCTCTATTAAGGGATTGTCCTGCAAAGGAGCAGGAATGGTGGCGGGGGAAAAGCTGGATGCTCTGGCAGGATTTTACACAAATCTGCCATCCTTGGGTGAGGGGTTTTTGTGCTCTGCTCTTGCCTGTGCCACGTTTGATTTTAGGCTGATGCTGGCGCTGTGTGGGGCAATATTGCCCGGCTAATTGTCACCCCTAATTGCACCCTCCTCGTTAGCCTTGCCTCCAGTTGTTTCCCACACCTCTGCCTGGCACCCAGGCTCCTGCTCAGCCCTTCTGCTTTACCATCACTAAGGTAAACACAACTTTCCCCTATATCTAAATAAATATTTCACCCATTTTCTTGTCGCTTCCTTTTCTCTTATTTTAAAATGAAAGTGGCTGATGCTGGGAATGTTTTTAACCCCTGCAAATGTTGTCTCACACCTCACACAGATCTTCGGGGCCCACAGCAGTGGCAGGGATTGCAGATTTCCTTTAAATCCATGTTCTAGGAAGAATAACCTCGCCAGGAAAGGTTGTTTTGCACAACCCTGCTATCTCTCATTAGCTAGTGAACACAAAGGAATGGAACAAGACCTTTCTGATTATTTTAGTGGTTTTTCTCCCCCCCTAACTACTGAATTTACACACAAAAAAGAAAGGCACTTTGTATTTAAGGTTAATCAAGTTTCAGTGCAATTTTTTACAAACTGAAATCACACTAATCTTTTTTTTTCTTGCTCTAATGTGTGGCTGTTGAAATCCTTAGCTGTGATAAATTAAGCTACTTATTAATCTAATTATCGTACATTCATCCTAGAAACTTTCATGTGACTTGAAAAGGCTATTCAACCTTTTCCCTCCCCTCCTAGAAAGGGCTCAACCTTGCACCAATTAAGATCATTCTGAAGTAATGCTTTAAAAAAGCTTTCTTTAATCACCCAGTGGAACATGGGCTGACGGTAAGCAAACTAAAAGCTGTGAGAAAAGTTTACCTTACCTTTAAGTCTGGATATTTTTGAGTTGGAGGGGGAAGGTCTAATTGTGGTGTTCCTCTCTTCCTCCTCTTCTCTGCTCTCCTAAATCAATCTACGAAATTATTTAGCAAGAAAAGTTGTGACTGACACCACTGGCTTTTTTTTTCTGAGCATAGCAAAGGCTGAGATGAGAAGATGTATTCAAACAAAACACGTGGAGTCTAATTCAGTATTGGGTTAATTGGAAGTTTTTGACTCCCAGAGTATATATTAACCATCCAGATTTCATAGATACTGCTTTGTTTTAAAGTCTTATCTATCGATAGGATAACATCCTGATTCCAAAGTATCCAAGGGATTAAGAAAAGGAGAAATGAACCCCCAAGTACCGAAAAGAAATGGGTTGCAAGTGTCTCCTATCTCAAACATCCATTCATCGCCAAACGGTTTTGTTACTTTTTCTTAATAACCACATAAATGGAGCTATTTTATATTCAAATTAAACTAGGTATTAATTTGAATGCAAAGCAGCTCAGTTTGTGCCGTTTCAATGACAGGTTTACCCCCAGACAGAATCTATGAACAGCCCGATGTGGGGGAAGTCGGCTCCTGCTCCTCACCCCCTCTCCGTGCCTAGCAAACTTGCTAACTGTGAATAGTTTTTGAAGTGAAGATTAAAAGAGTGGAATTATAAAGTATAATTACATTTTATTGAAACTCTAGAAATCAGAAAAAAATTCAGCAGGAAACTTTTAGTGAAACATGATGTGTTGTCATTATCATTAAAAGATAAAAGTTCCATACTGTTTTTATCTGTTTATTTGGAAGAAATCCAGCCTTTGCAGTTACGCAGGAAACAAAAAACTGGAATGCAGGAGTAATTATTAAAACTGTGTGATTTGTTATCTCAGCTACTGTCTTTCCAAATGGTAATGCGATATCAGCAGCTGCAGACGGTCGCTGATTTCCTCTATTAGTAAACAAGTGCTTTGGAGACCTGTGTGAGGCACTTTAAGCCCACTACTCCCCGAAGTGCTGTCAGGCTTAACTACTAATCCATGGTATTTCAGAGCACTGGAAATTCATCTTTATAAAACCTGAACAAAAAAGGGAAAAAGCCTGGAGGGCAGGAGCTCCCTCTGGTGAGACAAATGACATGTTCATTTATTAATGAAACAATAACCCTGGAAAGAGGATCAAAGCACATTCCATCCTCACTTTACAATCCCCAATTTTCTCAGGCCATACCATTTAATTGAGCCATGACAATGGAATACTTAATTGTTGCGTTAAAGTTTGAAGAAGCGACTTCTTCAGAATCAATGTTCATTTCTGGATTATGACAGTATAATGTCGCCAGCTTGTAGCTGCTGGAATTTTATTTTCTCTCTTTATTTTATGCAGAGAGAGAGGGAGAGAGGGAGAGGGGGAGAGAGAGAGAGAGAGAGAGAGAGAGAAAGAGCTGATTTTGTTCTTTTACCAAAGACCCCTTATCCCTCCCCATAACATGGGTGAATATACCTGTACTGGAGGTAAAGCCTGGTTGCTGGCCCAGTGCTGAGGTTGTGCCCGGGGGGGTACAAGCCTGAGGGTGACTTCTGCGGCAGGAGGAGGAATGCAGGGGAAGCAGCATCTTGAAAAAGTAAAAAAAAAACAACCCAGATTTTTATTTAAGCTTAAAGAAAAAGCTGAAAGAGGGAGCTGGCCTCTGTAAGCTTGTGTTTCTGTAAGCACCAACGAGGTTCCTGAGTTCTCCAAGGGATCATCTGGCCCTGGAAGCTCTGCTCCTACATCACCATTTCCCTGGCTCTGGGCTACAGGCAGGTCCTATCCATCCTTATTCCCAGAGCCAGCACTGCTTCAGTGCCACCCCTCATTTACCAGGTCTGTGATCACACTCCCAGCCTGCCCACCCTGCTCTGTACTTTACTTTCTCCCACTACTTCAAACACGTGGATGCCTCTGTGCTTGGGAGTGCTCAAAGGGCTTTTGATTCCCACCCTGATTTCATATAAGGTCCTGGAGGATACCCTGGTTCCTCCCTGGGAGCTCACATTGTCTGCCACCAAAGTTTTGATGCAAAAGGACCATCCTTCTGCTTCTGTGTCCAGCTGCTTCTGGGGCTCCCAATATTTTGAAAGGCCATAAAGAAAATGGAGGTGCTCAAAATAAAAGCCACATTTCCTAAAAGAGAATATCTTCTGAAATGAACGGATGTCATATCTGTCTTTCTGAGTGTCCTTTCTCTGCCACCTGATTTTATCAATGATCTTTTTGGTGACTCATTTTATATAATTTATATTTACCAAGTCAGTACCCAGTAGTGATTGACAGCATTATTTTTCTTTCACCTGATTTTAACTTAAATGCCATTTTCTGGGTGCCTGCAAAGAAGCAGCTAGAAAGGCTATCATGCACAAGTGTCTGCTACCTTTAAATTAATACATTCTGCTTTATTAATTCTTCCTATGACATGTATTATTATACACTTGCATGTACAGAGTGCCTATCGTTTAAGAACCCTGAGGCACTTACAAACATTAACTAAGCCTTACAATCTTCTTACTTTGGGTAAACAGGGACAGAGGGAGGTTAAATCTGTCATCCTGACAGCTCTGGGCAGAGCTGGGCAAGGAAATGCTCTATCCTGACACCTTGCAGGCTCTGGGGAGCTCACAGTCCCTGGAGGGTGGCTAACACACCCCTTAAAATGGCTAAGGAACCCCATAGGATGGCTGGTGCTCCCCATTTCTCCATTTGTGGTGTAAGTGGTTTGAATGACTGGGAAAACAGATCAGGATCTCCAAGGATTCACAGGTGATTTGCCTAAACTTACCCATATTCCCCCTCCATGCTTACCTGACTCAAGCAGTGGTTTTGTCTGTGCAAGAAGTGAGTTGCTCAGCACAAGTATAAATTATCCTTAAGATTATTTCTGAAGGGGTAATAGAGAAATCCACCTAAGCAACAGGTCAGCCTTGGGGAGTGCAAGTGTGTCCTAAAGGCACTGAAATCATTGCAGGATTTAATAGAAAATATGACCCGGCCCCTTTTCCTGTTCTAAACACAAAATGCTGAATTAGAAATGGGGTGGGGCAGGGAACCTTTGGGACTTGAGCATCAGAGGATGCATAATTCTCTTAAAAGAAATACATCCCACAGCAGGGTGTTGCACAGGAGGTCCCTTCATGTAGATCAGGTGGAGTCCCATTGCATTCCTGACAGGGAAACAAGCAGATGAGAAAACCTGAGTAGATGAATTGTGAAGCAAAGTCCAAAAGTTTTTTTTTTTTTTTACTGGGAGTACTAAGAAATCTGTGCAAAAATCCCCTGCCTTCTGGAGGGCACTGCATGACAGGCACAGTGCTATTTCCAGTGTGCCTGGGAGCTGTGGTCCTTTTACTTCTCTTCCTCTGTGCCTGCTGCAGCAGGGTTTAGCTGACACATCTCTCCTGAGGGAGTACCTGGATACCCCAAATCCTTCCAGCAATGGGGGTCAGGTCACAAGCACCAAAGGCAATAAAATCACCCTGGTTCCCTCTGCATGGACCATGCAGGGCTGCTCCTGAGTCCTGCTATGGGGAACCTCTGTGGTCCTGCCATGTCCCCTTGTGCAGACCCTTCCATGCCTGGGATTCTCCCTCCACCAGCAGAACTTGTTTAGCTCTGCCGAAAAATTATGAGGAAAGACCAGCCTGTAGCTAAACCTGAGGAGGAATGGGTTATCCCTTCCCTTTTTTGGGAGGGTGGGTGGCTGGGAGAGGAGCAAGGCCCCATGCCAGGGGTTTGGGAGGAGGATGGAGCCTGACCAGCAGCACGAGCTGAGTCCTTCCGTCCCAGCTTGCGTAGGTGAACCTGCTCCTCCTGCCCTGCCCCTTACCTATTGAGTCCCTGGAAATCCGATTACTGATCCAGGCCAGCCCTACGTGCAGCCAAGCAATTACATTGTTTTCCCTCCACTGCAGCTCGGCGGGTCCTGTGGGCTGAGGTTTAGGGGAAAAAGGAATTTCAAGACACAAAAAAAAAAGAAGCGCTTGATGATATTGGTATTACAGAGACAGCTTACAGTGCTGGATATTACTGTTCTGCTCAGGAGTGATTAAGGGTTCCAGTCGAGGCTGGATGGTTTATTATGTTTTGTTGAAGTGTAGGAAGAGCTGGGAAATGAAGGGAATGGGAAAAGGCAGAGTGGAGTTGTGGTGATGCTACAGCTGGGGAGCTGAGGTGTGGGATGAAGAAACCCCTGGTCCTACAAGGGTGGATTCTGCCCACGTGTTCATGCCCAAACCAGATCACTGTATGATATGAGATTGATATGATATGATATGATATGATATGATATGATATGATATGATATGATATGAAGTGGCCATCCTCGGCAATGACACAGAAGTTCACCCAAGGTCACAGCACAGACACCAAGGCTCCACCCAGAGCATTCTCATCCTCCCCAGGCCAGACCCCTGAGCTTCCCCACCCTGGAATGGGTTTTAATGCTGTGCCCATTTGGGAGTTTTGGACAGCTGGCTTAGGAGCAGGGCATGGCAAAGGCATAACTTCCCATCAAGGAGCAGGGGAGCTTTTGGAACTGGCGAGGAAATGTTTTCTAGCACAAGTTTAAGATAATAAACTCAACTGAGTGAGCAGACACCAGGAAGAAATATTTAATTATCCTTCTCACCATTATGAAGAACTTCTGCCACTCTTCAGGTTATTATACAGTAAATAACCAGTTTTCTAAAGGACAGAGCTGTTTTAATTATATGACAATGAATGCATAATTATTATGTTTGTTAGGAATGAATCACAAGACAACAGACTTGATATTGCTGCTCTAGTTAGTGCATCTTAATTACTTTTTCATTTATTTTGCATATAAAAGCTATTTGCTAATTGTCTTTGCTGTAAATATGCAAAATATAATTAGTCATTCATAATTCTTTATGTGTTATCTAACTGTACATTTGTTACTGAGGAATGTATATTAAAGTTTGCATATTTAATGGGCTTTTGTGGCATGGAATATTTTTGTACAAAGTTTTCAGGAAATATTAGAGACATCACTTAAACCTTCTTTTAACCCCTTTTCCTATGCAGACTTATGTTTCCCAGAAAGACTAGATATTGATAAATTAAACCCCCTGGAAATCCATTTCTGTTTTCTAAGCACACAATATAAATCCAGAGCTGATGATATGAAATGCCTCTTGGTCTCACACTGAAACCAGAGAGATTAGGGCCTGTTAAAAGTGTTGCAAGTTGGTCTCTACAGTGAATTTAAACTGTGACTACAGAATTATAGATACATTTCGGTCCTGTTGAAAGATCAAGTGCATTTATCTTGCTGCAGGTGAGTTACTGTGATAGTCAGGCCGTGGTGCTGAAGAATCTGATAGCAATATTTGGTTTAAATGCTGTTGATCAGAGCAAAAGGTCACTGTTCCTGCTTATTGTCAGGCTATTGAGCTTCTGTCAAAGAATGAAATATACTAGACTTGAAATCTTAATTTTGCTCTCTAGTTTTGGCACTTGTAGGAGCTCTCTTTAGTCAGGTTGCTGGCCCTGCATTGGAAACCCACGCAAACTCTTCTGGCTTCTCTTTTCCTAAGGCTTAGGCGAGTCCCATGTGTAATTAACCCTCTGCAAGGCCCGCCGCTGCCGGGAATGTTTTACCTCGTGATGAGATTCATGGCAGAGATATTTCCCGGTTCAAAGGGGCCGTGTGTTTTTTTGGGGGCTGAGTGCCAGCCCGGGTCTCGGGGAGCTCTGTGGATAATCACACCTCAGCTGCTCCCAGGCCGCGGCGCAGCGCTGCCGCCGGCGCGCCTCGCACCCGCGTTCCTCCATCTCAAACATTTGATTTACTATCCGCTTGTACTGGTAATCCTATGTCATGACACTCCTATTCACTTCTGCTTTTCAGCTGAAAGCAGCTTCCTATGAAGATAAAGCTAGGTAAAATCTATTGTAGGGGGAAGAATAACTTGAATGCAGCTATCATATCGGAAAGAAAACACACTCCTCCACTCTTCACCCTTTGGATGCTCTGAATACTTTCCTTAATGATGAAGTCAAACAGAATAGCCACTGAGAATACAAGCTGTGGTTATTCTATTTTTTTTCCCCTCCCCTCAGAAGTAATCCTGCTCTGTGATTCTGTAATTGTTCTTATTTATGTTGGGCAAATCTTTTTAAACTAACATATATAAAAAACAGAGTGACAGTAGGGTGTGAATTAGGAAAAGAAAAAAAAAGCAGCTAACATGCCTCAGTAAATTGTGAGATGAATAAATCATACATATCCCTACTTATCAAACAAGTATTTAGAAGCAAATTTAAATAATGCTGTTTAATGCTGGCACTTGCATAAACCCCACAACTGTCAG